>JAJJXM010000179.1:0-22126 GCA_024516155.1 Pyronema omphalodes | reverse complement strand
CCGACCCACACCCCACCGCCATTCGAGGGGCCCTCGTTGCCAGAGCACTCCAGCACTGGTTTCGGAGGAGACTCTCCCCGCCGCCAACGACTATCCGGCAGATGCCGCCGCCAGAAACCGCAATCGCCGTCGGCAGCGACAACCCCGACCTCGTCCCCATGAGGAACCCCAGACAAGCCTCGTCGGAGTCTCGGCCTGGAGGGGGGAGCTACTGTCACGAACCGCTAGGGATATGCTTCTAGGAGGGATTGTGACCACAGCTGGGCTGTGGTTCGTGGGTGTGACGCTGGGGATGGCGTACGTCACAGTTAGGGTTTAAGCGAAGAGGTGGAGCTAGGGCTAGGCGAGAGGAGTTAGGGTTAAGCGAGGACAAGGGGGTAAGTGCGGGGTGGAACGAGGAGGGTTTCCTCGAGGTTTGGATTATGTCTTGCTTATGTTTTGTATTGTGTTTTGCTTATGTTTTGTATTATGTTTTGCTTATGTTTTGTATTATGTTTTGGTTTATGTTTGTATTGTGTTTTAGTTAGGTTTTGGGAGTCACAGTGGAGCGAAGGGTGTCTCATGATGGATGGAATATCTGCGGGTCAGATAAGTTGGGAAATCACATGAGCACAGGGACACAGGTATATAAGGGGACATTTGTATTTCATTAGTCTAGTACGCAATCAATTATCTATCTACACAATCTATCTACACACTACAGTTCTATCATCTAAACCGTGACCGAAAACCCAGCCCATCCCAACATACTTACCCATCCCAAATACCCACCTATCCTCCCACCCAGATCTCCATCCGACGATCCTATCAGAGGCAACGCTGCAGGGACATCCTGTGTACAAGGTAAGTACTGCCTGAGCCCGTGACTAACTCACCTAGAAGTCCAGAGCCGAACCCGATTGCATAGCAATCCGACGGTTGTATCGCCTGTCGACCGTGTGTAGCCGGATTCTGACATGGGGCTTTCTTCGGAGAGACGGAGAGGATCGCCTGTGCTACTTCTCTTTCAGAGAAGGTAGGCCATGGCAAGGGGCTGCGGGTTTGGGGGGGGGGGGGGGGTAGAGGAGGGGGAGGACGAGGGGGGAGGGAAGAGGGCTTGGAGGGCGGATACTTTCCCCTGGGAGTCTGCATGGACGGTGGTTATGCCGTTCGCTGTGGATGTGAGAGGGGGGGTGAGTTGAGCTCGGCGGGGGTTAGTGTACCGAAACGCCGCCCATATGTCTTCTCCTTTGGCCTGGCTCAGGTATTCCCTCCAGAGCCTGTCTTTGGCGTGGCGTACGGCTCTGAAGTGGGCGTTGCGAGCGGTTCGGTACTCCTCGAGGTGCATCTCGCTTCTTCGTTGTTTCCACCTCTTGCGAGCTTGTGTCATGAGTTTCTTGGTTTCACGAAGCTCCGGGGTCCACCATCTCTTTGCTCGGGGGGAGTGTTGGATCATCGGGGTCGAGGATTGGGCAGCTTGTTGGATTGTGAGCTGAAGCGAGGCTGCCCATTCGTCTAGGTTGGCGTGGGTTGGGTATTGTTGGAGTATTCTCCATTGGGGGTTGAGGTTGGAGGAGAGTTTCGTGAGGGCTTCTGCGAACTCATCCCAGTTTGTGCGTTTCCAATTCAGTCGAGGGGTGAGGTTGATGTAGTCCACATCTGGGTGTTGAGATCGAATCTGGAAACGCACAACTTCGTGGTCTGAGCCCGTTGTGGCTTCTTCGTCCACACACCAGTTTTGTACTTCTTCATGCATTGCCGGGGAGGAGAGAGTTAGATCGAGGACTGATGATCCACGGCCTGTCTGGAAGTGGTAGGTTGGTGTATCCGGGGTGTTTGCCAGATGCCATCCTTGGTTCTCGATCAGGTTCACTAACTCATCCGCTCGGGCAATGCGTTTGAGGTGGCTGTTCCATAAGGGGTGGTGGGCGTTCATATCTCCTGTGATAACGCATCGATTGGGTAGGGAAAGGGGGGTTAGGGATCTCGGAATGGTGTATAGTTGCGTTTGGGGGTCCCATTCGTTGTAGATGTTGATAAGGTAGAAGGAGGGGATGAGTGGAGTTTGTACCTCCAGGATCTGGATGTCGGGGTCAGGGCAAATGTCAGGGCGGGGGGTGACGTGGAGGAAGGGGTTTAGGCGGGTCACGTACGCCGCCATCCTGACAGTTGCGCCATTATGGGCAGGGGGGTGGATGGTGATGAAGTTTGGGTGGGTCATTACAAAACGAGGGTCTCTTATGTTTGCTTCTTGGATGAGGATTATATCCGCTGTGGGGTCAGCGGAATTTAGCAGTGTGTTTAGAGCGTTACTGGTCCTGTTAATATTGTGGGATATGATATTTATGGTGGCTGCTGATTTTTCCTGTCTATGCATCAGTGATCATAGCGGAGTCAGCGTGTTGGTCGGGCAGGGTTGGGCGGGTGGATCGAGTTTTTTCCCATGATGCTCTCACTATCGCGAGTCTTACAGGTCATTTAGGATGGAATGCCGGTTGGTTCACATCACTCTGTTGCTCGGATGTGCAGTTGAAGCATTTGGGAGGGGAGTGGGCACAGCTTTTGCCGGCTCGGGTGGGGCATTCTGGGCAGCGGTGGAGATCAGTTGGGTGGGGTTCGGCCCAGAGAGCGCACACTGGGCTTGCGGTGTTTGGGCAGATGGCGTGGTGGTGGCCGAAGCGGAGGCAACGGCGGCACTGGTCGGTTGGTCGGGCCGAGTGATACTCGGTGACCTTGCGAGGCTCATACCGGATTTTTTTTTTTTTTTTTTTTTTATTTCATACACGCATCTAACCCTACGGTTATGGCGGATGCTAACTATGTACATTGTTAACCCTGGAATGTTACTTCCAGGGTCACCGAGAACGCCTCGGAGCGATCATGCTGTTGTCAGGGTGTAGCCGCCTTCCTGCCTTCTCCTTCTCCTTCTCTGATCCTTCTCGTTGTTGTGTCGTTGAGCCCTGTGCGCTCCCCAAATCACCCTTCCCGGCGTTTGGTATCCTCCTGCCTTCCCCGCGTACGTCCCCCTTTATATCTTTTTTTTTTTTTTTTTTTTTTTTTTCAAGCCACCTTGCTCCACGCCGTTCCGTCCCCGCTCATACCGGATGATTACCTTCGTGCGTTTGAGCCTTCGGGCGTTATCAGCAGAGGTTAGCGCAATCATCACGCTGGAGGCCGTCCTGTCAATTCTTTTGTCGGGGTGTGTAATATATCTGGGGGGTTGGGTAAGGTGTACGGCGTTGTTGCGCTCTATCTCAGCTTGAAGGGCTATCATACCGTCGGGGGTGTCAGGGAAGACGTCAAGGGGAATGCTGTGGACAGATAATTTGTGCCACTTTTCAGCTATGCGGGGGTTGTTAAGGGTCATATGCACAGACTGTGCGGCCTCGTGCATCACGGGTAAGAATTGAGTGACTTCACTTTGGGTGTTGTTGGGGGGGAAGGTCAGGATGAGGCTTCCGCTGGGACTTTTCCGAACGGTTACCACATTGATGTGGGAGGGAGCTTCTGCGTCACGTAGCGCCCGGTTGATCATATTGCCTACCTGGACTTTGGTATCGTCCGTAAGGTTTTCGGGCTCGGGGCATGGGATAACGACGCTCACGGGGCGGGGGTTTGGTTCTTTGGGGGGGTTTCTACGGGGGGGCGGGGGGGTTGGGTGAGGAGGATGCAAGGGCGGGGTTCTTTCTGTTGGCGGCGTTTTGTCGGTTGTCGTTGAATAGCCTACCAGCGACATTGGGGCCTGTCCAGGCCGCTTCACTTGTGGGGGGGGGGGGGGAAATACGGGGGAGGGGGGTACGGGGATGTTATTTTTGGTGAGGGCTTCCTCGGCTGCAAAGCAGCGGGTCTTCCAGTAGTTAATGAGGGCAGCGAATTGGGCAGTGTCGGGGGAATTGGGGAGGGGGGAGGGTTCTTTCGGGGCTGAGGGCTTGTAGTTTGGGACCAGAGTCCGTAGCATGTCTTGGGTTTCGAGCATGATTGCTCTGTCCCTGTCCATCGTACGGAATGCCTTTGTGATTCGTTCGTTCGTGTGGCGGTCGGTCTCACGAGCGCCGTCGGCGTAGGTGGCTACTGCTGATAGGAGGCGCTCGGCGATGGTAACGGGTAGGGTCATCGTGTCGGTGCGGCGTTTGGTTCGGGAGGTCTGGAGAGCGTCTGCAATCCTGGATTCGTACACGAGGGCACCTTCGGAGGAGGCGTCGGTAGTGGACGGAGCGGTTCGTTTGAGTGGGTTGACGGTCAGGGCGGGCGTGTCCCGTAGGAGAATGGTCTGTTGTGTGCGCGGGGACGTGATCGGGGGGGCTCTGTTTCTGGGGGTCGGCTCGGGAGTGGCGGTGCGGCGAATTGGCGAGGGAGTGGGAGACGCGTCTTCCATTTCGCTTAATTCAGAGGAGTCCAGGTACATTTCGTCATTGGTGTCACGTGCGCCGTGCGGCTCTGCGCTGGCGTGGCTGCCGAGGGAGGCCGCCATGAGGGGGTGTTTGTTGGGGGGGATCGGTTTCTTCCTCGCCACTGAGGATCGGGGGCCCATCGGTGCCTGAGATGATAAGGAGAGGGCTTCTAGAGATAGAGATGATGTGGAGTTCGACGAGAGAGATGGTTGTGGTGGTGGGGTGTTGATGGATGCCTCAGTCGGGGGGCTGCTGCAGGGTCCGAGTCTCTGCCTTCACCGTTTGCACGACCACAACGAGGGGACCTGATCTGAAGCCGCGGCGACTAGGTAATTTGAGTGAGCTGAAGACGATGCCGCACAAAAATCTGAGGATATCCGTGTGGTTGTGGCTGTAGCTGGGTGGGGGGGGGAGCCGAACTCGAGGTGTGCTGTATTTCACAGTAGGGATTTTGTATGTATGGACAAAACCTTTGTCCAGTAGTGCTGAGGTGGAGCCTGTATCAAGTAGGACTCGCACTGTTCTGATTTCATTTTTTGACCAATTCAACACCATGTTGATTATTGGCCTGTTTCCATGATGGGGTGGGACCACAGCTTCCATTTTTGTTCGTTTGGAAGAGGTTCCTTTGTCGGTTCGTTGAAGTTTTGTCTTGGTCGACTCCAAGCTGTCCGATATTTTCCTTTTTGTCCCTGAACAAATTATTTTTCCTGCGTCAGATATACATTCCTCCTCCTCAGGTGCCGCAACCCTAGAGGATCTTAAAAATCCGACTCCTCATCATTCTGCTCAATCTCCCAAATCCTGGGCTGAGCATCTTCCATCATCTCATCCTCCTCCTGCCGCACTGCTGCGGTCTTTGTCTTCTTGTTTTCTTTGGGCTTTTCCTGCCCTTTATTTCCCTCATCATCGTCATCCCTCTTTCTCTTTCCTGAGGAAGCAACCTTTCCTTCGCCAGAGAGCTCTGTTCCCCCAACTGTCTTCTTTGCATAACAATCGAACATTTTATGTCCAGATCTTCCGCACCTCCAACAGTCAGCTTTATCTTGTTTATGTTTATCGATTTCATTCTGAGGAACATTGTTCAGAGCCTCCCTTCCTGACGGAAAAATGGACTTCTTTTTGTGACCCTTCAATTCTTCATCCAAATTTTCCACAACATGAGCAGCCTCCTTGACTGCGTCAATCATGCCTTCATCATCAGTTGGGATTCCGCCAAATCTTTGATATACCATTTTTTTGATTGCCGGCGTCATGGCCTCCCATATTACGTTTCGATACATGGGGCCAATTGCTCCCACACGCATGTTGGGATCTTCCAATTTAGTTATGTAGTCGTCAATATCTCCCTCATATTGGAGCTCTGTAATCCTCTTGACGTCCTTCTGGGCTTCCCGCTTATCCTCAAACCTTGTTTCAATTGAGCTTGAGAAAGCTTGCCATGTGTCTTTAAGTCCTTGTCTTTGAATCCATTTGCGCCTTTCCTGGTGCCAACTTAATGCCTTGTGAGTAAGTAAACTCCCTACCCATTTGACCTGATCATCCTCATCTGGGAATGCCTTGGCGTATGTTGCAATATAGTCCTGAACAGACATCCACCAAGCCCTAAACAAATTCTTGTCTTTCCCATCAAAATATTGAGGAGCCTTCATCTCCGGCATTTGAGGTCTCCTTGGCTCGTTAACCCCTGATTGCTGTAATTTTGCGACAAGTGATTCCAAGAATGCTTCCGTTGCATTCTTTGATTCCGGTTTCTTCTGTTTAGCTTTGTCCTGGCGCTCCTGGCGCTTCCTCTCCATAGCCTTTCTAATATATGAATCATCTGAATCCTCGCTGTCCGTAGGATCCGATGGGGGTGGTGGTGGTGGTGGAAGTCCTCCTCCCGGTGGTTTGCTTCCCCTACCACCGTTTCTGCCGCCATTTTGCACAGAGCCGTCCACTGATGGAGGCAATGAGACTTCTGGTGCTCCGCCGAGAGAGGGAGGTCTGGGAGTCATCTCCTCATGCATGGCCTCGGTTAGAGACTTAGCATAGAAATGCTCTTTTTCTGGATCTTTGACATAACAAGGTCAATAACCTTGTTTACCAATTCCAATTTTTCTTCTTCCCTCTGTTCGTAATAGTCCAGTAGGCGCTGCTGATGCATCTCTTCAGCCCTAGACAGAGCTGCGATCCGCCTATCCCTTTGCTTATCGTCTTCCTTTCTAATGGCGTCCTGTGTATTCTTCTCAATTGCCCATTCTTCAATTTCTTTATTGATTCCGAGTTGCCTCTGGGCAAAGGCTTCGAGGATAGCATTCGTTGTTTGAATGCCGTGATTGAGCCTTTCAGCAGCCGCTTGGTTGGCTGCTTCTTTAGCCTTTGTGTCTGTGGCAAGATTGCCAATTGTCCTCTAAACTTGGCCGGCAAAGTCGTTGCTGGCCTGAACGAGTCGCGTCACGGTTTGTCGGTTGACCTCCTGGTCCAGGTCCCCTTTCTTCGCCAAGGTATCATAGGCCTTTTGCATACCCTGGGCCATTTCCTGATACAACCCTTTCATCCGCTGTAACTCTTCATTCATGGCAGCCCCACATCCGACTGCCTCAACCAACCTCTTAATGTCCTCCTCATTCGCATTCATCCTTTCCATCATGAGAATAACCCATTCAGGGACTTCTCCCAAATGGAGGGTAGTTCCATGGTGGACCCTAGGCGCTCCAACAGAAGTAACTTCCTCCCAGGAGCGTGGGCGAGTAATGCTAACGGTATTGCCCATAGGAGCATCGAGTCCGTCATCGTGAGCCGTGATTCTTCGTACGGACATTCTTGATTGAGAGTATTTGTTTGTAGTTTTTGCGTGGAGGATCTTTTGGTGTCGTCTTGCCCTAGAAGAGGGTCTTCCGTGTTCGTGGCGATAAGTAAACTTAGTAGCTTGAGCCTTAAGTTTATAGTGTGAACCTAGGTATTAAGGCTTTCAACGGAGAGGCTTTTCGGATTAGTTCGTGCTTCACTTGAAAGATATTCAACTAATAGAGTTCCCAAGAAGCTAGGAAGTAAACTAATCTGATCTTGGTTTTATTGCAACTAGAGCTACTATGGCTATTGCGCTCCACCTACTTCATGCCCATACCCTGCAACACCGCAGTTGCTCTGGGATACAACCAACCGCGCGACCTATAATACTATGTACAGGAGATCCGGCTATGCCCAGGGTATTTCAAACACAAAAACAAAAAGACATAAATCCTACAAAGGAAACCTAAACTAGCCCTTCAAAAACAAAAACAAACAAAGGAAAAGCTACGATTTAGGCGGGTCAAGTGGAGAGTTTGTCAGGTGTGGTAAGATATCTCTGCAGTCATTTAGGGCTCGCGCTCCATAAACAAATCGTTATCAGTGTTCGGGGCCTTGCCTTTCCCGGCCGGGAGATGTTTGATCCGTACGGGGCAAAGTGGGTCGGTTGCTGGGTGAGCAGCACTGCACAGAGCGCATTTCATAGGTGGGTGGGTGCAGGACTTTCCGGCGCGACAAGAGGGGACAGGGCATTGGTGGTCCTTGGTGCTGTGTGGTTGGGCGCAGATAGCGCAAGTGGGTTTCTCCGCTTTGCAGATAGAAGTGTGGTGGCCATGAACCTGGCAGTTGCGGCATCGGGTGGTTGGTGTCCAGGAAAAGTATCCTGTAATACGGCATTTGCAATTACAAAGAAGGAGGGTGTTGATGCCGATTTGGTTGAGGTTGACCACACCGCTAAGGGCGATCACCATTGTTGAGGCTTATTTGTTGAGGCGGCGGTCAGCTGGAACTAGCCAGCGGGGCTCTTGCATAAGTTGGAGGGTGGGGTAAGTCGCTTCAATAAGCTGTTTCACGGCTGGACCTGTGGTGTCGGTTGGAAGGTTGTGGACGAGGAATTTTGTCCACCGGCTATTGGTGATTCCGGAGATGGGTCTCATGATTTGGATTTTGGTGAGGAGAATCTGCATGTATGGCGCGTATGCAGAGGCAGGGGTGGAAGGGTTGGTTGTTAACACGAATTTGTTGTGATCATTGAACCTGGCTAGTGTGAAAGGTGGAAGAGGGATTGCCTTGGATTGGATGAGAGTTTCGTTGATGTGTGATAGTATAATCGTCGCTACCTTTTCACAGGTTGTGGTCATTTCTGGGCTGTCTAGTGTGATGATGATCTCCCTTTCGATGCGAGGGAGGGCTTTCGGGATGATGGGGGCAGGTGTATGCTTCTTCTTCTTGCGAGACACGGTGGTAAATTGTTGATCCTTGCCTTCGACTGATGCAGTAACGCGTTCAGCCCAGGTAAGGTTGCCGGTGGTTGGTTTCTGTGGTCTAGGGGCGGCTGGGGTGGGGGCCCGGGTGGTGGACCTTCCTCTTTCGGTGGGGTTGCCGGTTGGTATGTGGGGTGCAGGGGTAGCGGTGAGTTGTCGGCGCGTACGGTGGAGCTCAGCCGTAATGGAGGCGATTTGTTTTTCGAGTTCGCGTATGCGGTTGGTGCTGGTGGCTTGTGAAGAAAGCAGGGCTTTCTCCATTCGCTCGACTTGTAAGGATAGCTGAAGGAGGAGTTGGCGGTCTGGTTCGGCAAGTGAAACGGCGGCGGTGTCCGGTCTCGGATCATTATCGGCAGGTGGGACAGTGGGGCGTTTCCGCGCTCCACTAGGTGTCGGTGTGGATCTTTCGGGGGACGGTGGAAGAGGGGACGCGACGTTAACGGTGTTCCTGAACCTAAAAGTGTCGAGATTGCGTTGAGACATGGTAGAGAATGTTCTCAACAAGATAAAGAGAGGAGTCTGCGCAACTATAGACGGGGAAAAAGGGGGGCAAGCACTGGATCGAGAGTAAACTAATCGATCACAGGGGGAATAAACTTACGGGTCTCTCTCGAGGTATTTGGTGTAGATAGGATATGTCATAACAAGAGATCAGGTTGCTGATGATGGAGGAGACGGTAGGAAGACTTAGGGTCTTTTATAGACTTTCGTCTACAAGTTCGCCCAGACTTCCCAAGGGAACCAACTTCCAAACTCAGCTTAGGAGATAAGACGTGAGTCAATTCTTTGACAAATCTGCTGATGGCTCGCATCATGCTGCATGCGCAATTATATTAATTGCTCACTTGCATGATGACCTAGTGTCAGATTAATCCTTGACATTCCTTGCCATGCTACCACACCTTCCAATCAGGTATTGGGGTTAAGCGCCTACTGGAGGGTTACTCCACTTGAGCGCATAATGCAATGACTCCTCTGATAATGACATGTGAGTCATATATCTTATGAGTCGTCTTGATCATGGATCTCCCTAGAGAATCTCGATTGCGAGTGAAGGAATCTGACATCATAAGGCATACCATGCCCTACCGGAGCGCACTGCCCCGTCACATTCCTGTGTGATGTCATTTGCCCCACCTGCGTGCACTTGCGCGCAGCCACACCCTGGTGTGTACGCAAACGCCGTCTTATCTTGCAGTTGGTAGTCATTGGCCTAAGGTCGCGTCATATCAGTTTCGCCCAACAGTTTCCCTGAGTGGTGTTCCTTGCTGCAGGACGTCGTCCCATGCCAATGCATTCCTGACCCTTGTCCTGAGCTGCACTCCTGTTGGCTGACTAGACTCTGCCTTATTCCTTGGCCGACCATCCGCCGAACTCAGACCTCTGATGATCCTATTCGTCTGCCTTGCATTGCCCTGAGAATTCCCTTCTCTTGCAAGCCCTCTGGTAGCCGTGCTTGGTGGAACACATCCTCAAGTAGAAGGAGGTGTTCCTTCGCCGTCGTCTTCTGTTCTCCATCAGCGTCGTCTGTAGTGGTCTCATGGGTAAGTCGACACCCATGAGGTAACTTGATACTCGTTCCCATCCATCTGTGATCCTCCCAAACTGACAGTGAATTACAGGTAGTGACGCCTCGGGCCGGGATCCTCGTGAGGTCCTTTCGGACAGTCACGAATCACGTGACGTGGCTAGCTGGAGCTCCTCAGGGGGTTCCGGCCCGGGAATACTAACCTTATTATTCATTCTCCTGTCGAGTTTGCCATGTTCTCTCAATGTTATACATGTTACCTATTCTATACTCACACAATATACGGTGTGACACCCCGAGACAATAAGGTCCCCTTGGGGTTATGGGAGGAAAGACATGGGTTACTGCTATACGAAGGATTGATAGGGGTCCCTAATGACGACGATCTGAGGTTCCAAATCCTACGACAACACCACGACTCCCAAGCCACGGGCATCCGGGGAGGGCAAGGACCTTGGAGTTGGTCAGCCGAAATTTTTACTGGCCACAACAACGACAGTATGTGACTCGATATGTCGACTACTGTGATACCTGTAAACATATCAAACCCATTAAGCACGCCCCCTTCGGTCTCATACGACCATTACAGATTCCAGAAAGACCATGGGAATCCATCTCCATGGATTTTATCACGGGTCTTCCGGAAGATGGGGGAATGAACACGATATGGGTCATCGTGGATGGCTTGACGACGATGGCCCACTTCGTAGCATGTAAGGGCACTATGGGGCCTAAGGCACTCGCGGACGGGTTCCTCACACATGTGGTCCGGGCCCACGGACTCCGCAGCAGCATCATCTCGGACCGGGTGTCCTTAATGACCTCTCAGTTCTGGAAGAAGGTTATGGAGGCAATGGGGACCTCGAGGAACCTGAGCACAGCGTTCCACCCAGAGTCCGACGGACAGACAGAGAGGGTCAATGCGATCCTCGAACAGTACCTCAGGGCGTACTGTAACTACCAACAAAACAATTGGAACCAACTCCTTCCTCTGGTGGAGTTCTGCTACAACAACTCCCGCTCAGGAACGACCAAGGTGTCCCCCTTGTTCGCGAATTACGGATATCATCCCCGTCTTACCCAACCGCTGGGTGAGGTCACGGAAGGAAATCCCGAGGTCTCCAAATATGTTGGTGCCCTCAACCGACTTCACGAGGATCTAAGGGCAGAGGTCCACTATGCCCAGACTGCTCATGCAGAACAGGGGAACTGGCATCGACACCCGGATCCGGTCCTTCGACTGGGAGATCGGGTCTGGCTGAAGAGGAAGAATGTGAAGACCCCCCGACCTTCCAACGAGCTCGACTACAAGCTATTGGGCCCCTATCCCATCTTATCTAGGGTAGGGTCGCGAGCTTATAAGCTGGACCTCCCCCCAGACGTAAAAATCCATCCAGTATTTCACATCTCCCTGCTAGAACCATCTCAACCTACTTTGACCCCCATCCCAGGCCATATTCAGCCCCCTCCGCTATCAATTATCCTCGACGACGAGGAAGAGTGGGAAGTTGAAGAGATAGTGGATTCTCGACACCACCAGGGACAGATTCAATATCGAGTCAAGTGGACTGGTTTCCACGACCCCGATAGGACCTGGTACCCCGCCGACAATTTTCAAAACTCCCCCGACACCATCACCCAATTCCACCGCAGGTACCCTGATAAACCTGCCCCACAGCTGTAATGGGCGACAGAACGAATTCAGATGACCCTCCGTCCTCTTTGGGCTGGTACCGAACCCCTACTCCTCCGGCAGAAAAGAAATCCCCTGACCCCACGATCCTGTACGCAGAACTACACTGGTCGTTCTGTAACAACGATTCCTGCTCCATTCACCTCCAATCGAAACTAAACAACAATCACTTCCCAGCGGTGGCGCAAGCAATCGCGGCACACATGAAAGAATCATGTAGCTGCGGGCAGCTACATGATCCCGAGTTAGAATGGGTGATCCGACATCGAAGGATGGACCCGCCAAAAGCCTGCAAGGCATGGCAAAAAGGAAAGAGACTCTGCAAAGTGTGCGAGTTCTTGGTCCACAAAGATGGACACGACCAGAGATGCGGCATCAGGGGATGGAAACCCCCGACGGAGACCCAGACAATGATCCCACCCTGCAAGGACGAGCCCGACACAGGAAAGGAACCTCCCGTCTCCACGGAAAATCGGGAAAACGAACCACCCCGTCCCCGCGAACTGGAATCAGAGGACCCCATCATCCATACGATCCGACACCAACTCCCAGTGATCATGATGACCGAAGCCTCGGACCACGAGAAGGTGGCAATCAACCTGTCCCTCTATCAGACAGCGGATCCGGAGCAGCATCTCCGCACCGTCGAGTCCCGACCAACCAACAACCTGACAGCTACATGATCCCGAGTTAGAATGGGTGATCCGACATCGAAGGATGGACCCGCCAAAAGCCTGCAAGGCATGGCAAAAAGGAAAGAGACTCTGCAACGTGTGCAAGTTCTTTGTCAACAAAGACGGACACGACCAGAAATGCGGCATCAGAGTATGGAAACCCCCGACGGAGACCCAGACAATGATCCCACCCTGCAAGGACGAGCCCGAGACAGGAAAGGAACCTCCCGTCTCCACGGAAAATCGAGAAAACGAACCACCCCGTCCCCGCGTACTGGAATCAGAGGACCCCACCATCCATACGATCCGACACCAACTCCCAGTGATCATGATGACCGGACCCTCGGACCACGAGAAGGTGGCAATCAACCTGTCTCTCTATCAGACAGCGGATCCGGCGCAGCATCTCCCCACCGTCGACTCCCGACCAACCAACAACCTGACATCCGCCCCTTGTTCGGATCCCCCGCAGCCCCCCGCCTCAGGGCACCAACAAGATCAAAGACCCCCGTCACCTTAGGGCACCAACAAGATCAAGAAATGGCGCCCCCCTTAGGACACCAACAAGAGCAAATACGGCCTCACATCCTCGAGGACATCACCCATGACGTCGTATGTCGCCGACGTCGGGGAAGGCAGTATCGGGGACGGTCCGCCATCCGGAAGCCTGCCTTGGGGACTGCCTATGGCCTCGCCGGAGTCTCGGCCTGGAGGGGGGGGCTTCTGTCACAACGCTCCCGTGACATGCTCCTGGCCTCCGCCGTCACCACCGCAGGGCTATGGGTGGTTACCATCACCCTAGCAACCTGCTACGCAATAATGAAGTGATAGGGATAGGCTGAGGGCAAGGGGCTGGGCCCCTTGCCGGGGATTTGCATATGTTGGGAATCATTTATTATTTGGGATTATTTTAGGTATCACGGCGGTTACGCAAATGTTGGAATCTTTTACTCATTTATTATGTATGTGGAATTACGGCGGTTAGCAAGGTAGTTATCTTTTTGGTATGTATTGTTTCTTTAGTATTTTGAATTACGGCAGTTAGCAAGTTGACTTTTTGGTATGTACTGTTGCTTTATTATTTGGAATTACGGCGGTTAGCATGGTAGTTATCTTTCGGTATGTATTGTTCCCTTGTTCTATTATTTGGAATTACGGCGGTTGGCAGTGGTGGGGGATGTTGGTCATGTATTTAGTTATCACGGCGGTTAGCATTGGAGCATTCTCCGCAGGCGGAGAATGCTGAGTCACGGGTCATGAAGGAACAAGTATAAGAGGAGGAAATCTGTACGTAGTTGATTTTCTTAACGCAATCAAGTTTCTAATTACTATAATCCTATCTACAAAAGTTCCCTTGTGACATTCGCATCTCTTCTAAACTCACCTGTGATTTCCCATCAAACCCTCGCCCATTCCCAATCTCCAAGCCGCCGCCGCCCCGCCCTTCGCCGAAACCCCGCGCTGCCTGTCGTCAGTAACCCGTGGATACGGATTCTGATACCCACGGCCTTGTTGGTAATTGTAGGGGGTTTAACAGTCCGAAAGGGGCGTGTCGGATAGGTTTGATTCGTTTGCACATGTCGCAGGTATCGACGTATCGTTGGATGTACTGGGGTTGTTGCGGCCAATAGTATTTTCGAGTAATCAGTTCCAGCGTTCGAGCTCTTCCTGGGTGTCCTGCAGTTAACACATCGTGATGGTCGTGGAGGATTTTTAGTCGCAGTTCGTCATCTTGGGGAATCCAGATGAGTCCTTCGTATCTTAGCAGTCCCTCTTCTTCCTTGCAAAGTCCCAACGCCACTCTGGTGTCTTGTTTCTCCCCGTTTCGTAGCTTCGTAAATATTCCCTGAATTACCTGATCCTCCACCATTTTTTCTTTTATTGTTGCTAGTAGTGCTTCGTCCTCCCGTAATCGTGTTAAACTGATTGCGTACTCTTCCAGACTGGGCATAGGCGCTAAACTGGTGGGTTTAAGCACGGGGGGGTCTAACTGAGGATCGTGTGGGATAGGCGAGGGTTTTGCTAGGCTTACTACACTAGCCGGGAAAGATTGTTCTGGTAGTAGTATGCGGTCTTTATTCTGCCGATGCTTTGCCTGCCCTTCCCAGGGCGAGTCTCCTGACTCGCGAGATAAGATGACCGGTTTTCCCGCTAGTTTTCCTGGCCGAGAAACAATGGAGAAGTCGTAATTAGCGAGGACTTCGCCCCACAGTGCCTGACGTAGGTTGAGATTCTTTTTGGTCTTCCAGTATTCCAGATTTTGGTGATCGGTGAGAATTTTAATCTGATGCTGAGTGCTCTTACAGTACGTAGCCCATTTCTGAAGGCTTTCCAGCATGGCTAGGAGTTCCTTGTCGTGAATGTCGTAGTTACGTTCCGCATCTTTTAGTTTGCGGGAGAAGTATCCTAAAGGGTGTAGGGTGCCGTCTTCGTCGGGTTGAGAGCACACTGCTCCGATGGCGTAATCCGAAGCGTCGGTTTCCAATGTGAGTGGGCGAGTTGTTTCGAAATGCTTCAAGATCGGTTGGGAGATCATAGCCTGTTCGAGGCTGTCGACCGCTTGTTGGGCTGCGTCGTCCCATATGAATGGTGCGTCTTTTCGTATGAGCCTGGTGAGTGGAGTAGTGATTTTACTGAAATCTCTTATGAATCGGCGATAAAAGTTCGCGAACCCCAGGAAGCTCTGGATGCCCTTTGCGTTGCTAGGTTCCTGCCAATCCTTCACGGCTTTCACCTTTTCCGGGTCCATGGATATCCCGTCTGGGGCAATGATGTACCCGAGATATTCTGTCTTGTTGGTATGAAATTTGCACTTGCTCGCCTTCAGGTTAAGGCCCACTTGCTTGATTCTTTCTAAGATGAGGCGGACATGTTTTCGATGAGTTTCTATGCCATCCGAGTAAATCAGAATGTCATCGAGATACGCCATACAGAAGATGTCCAAATAGTCGCTCAACACTTCGTTCATCCAGGGTTGGAACGATGCCGGGGCATTGGTTAGGCCGCACGTCATGACGAGGTATCCGAACAAGCCATATTTGGTCGTGAATGCGGTCTTTCACTCGTCGCCTTTTGCTCTTCAGAGGTTCTGGTAGGCATCTCGTACGTCCAGTTTGGTATAAAGCTTTGCCTTTGCCAACCTATCTAACGCCTTACCGATTAGTGGCGACGGGGTTCTATCTTTCACGGTGATAGCGTTGAGTCCTCCATAATCCACGCACAGCCGGAGGCCTCAGTCTTTTTATTTTACGAAGTGGATGGGGGCTCCTGCGGGGGATATAGAACTACGTATCCATCCCTTTCTTAAACTGTCATCGATGTATTCTTTTAAGGCTTGTAGCCTGTTTTCGTCCAGTGCTCGTAAAGGCTCGAACCGAGGCATCTTGTCATCTATCAAAGGTATTCGATGATCATGATGGCGGTGGGGGGGTTGTGAGCCATTACCATTTTCCTTAAAGACCCTCAGATAGTCATGGTATTCCTTTGGGACAACATCCTCGGGTTTTGGTTTGTTGGGAATCTTCTCGCTGATGATTTTTTGGGGTTTCTCGCTTAATGTCTCCGTTATTTCGTAGTATTCGTTGGAACCGAGAGGTTGTTGGAACATGAGGGTGTTCTGGATATCTTCACTCGTGCCCTCCTCAGGTTTTCCTTCTTGGTTATGAACGAGACACATGTCGTCATTTTCGCTGGGGTATGCGTCACCGTCTTCAGTACTTCGGTCCAGGCTGCAGTTTCCTTTTGGGTTTAAATTGCGTTGGTACTGTCTGATTGCTGCTTCCTCTGGGACGGTCTTGGCGTGCGGGGACGGATCCAAGGATTCCCTTGCACATTTCTCAGAGTCGAAGGTCACTTTTCCTTCCTTCCAGTCAATGTTCGGGTTGTGTTTTTTCAGCCCTGGCAATCCTACCATGAAGGGGGAATTGCCTATGGTGATACAGTGTAGTTTGATCCGCTCGTGATGATTGTTTCTAGTCAACCACACGGTGGTACCATGTGTGACTGGACCGCTCGCAATCTCCCTGCCGTTGACGGTTGATACTCTCCGTACCATTGTCTTCTTATCCAGGGGGAGCTTGATTTTTCCGGCGTAATCTTTGTCTATGAAGTTTTCGGCAGCCCTGTAGTCTACTATAGCCGTAGTTTTGTGTGTTTCTTTGTTTTTCCCTTGAATCCCGACTTCCAAAAAATTTTTTCGTCACGTTGGTATTTCCCTATACTTGAAATGATGAAGGGATTTTCCGGGGGCTTCGGGTTGATGTTTGTCTCCCCAGGAGGGTATCCGACTTCTTTACTCGGGGGATCCCCTTTTCCCGATTCGTCAGTTTCCTCGCTTTCGTCCATGCTGGTTTCTGCGGCTCGGAAAGGTTTCTTCGGTGGAAAAGGCTTTTTGTTGGGACAGCGGGCAGAGAAATGTCCGGTCTTTCCACACCGGAAACACTCGTTATTCTTTCGTCGTCGTTCTTCCTCGAGTCTTTCCTTGCCTCGGGATCTTCGGGTTGCGTCGAGTTCCATTGGGGTGGGCTCGGGTAGCACATTAGCGTGAGTTCGCGAGTACTGGGTAGAAGTCTCTCTCAAGTCCAGGTAATACGGAGGGTCATTTCGGTTTCGAAGAGTGCGGAAGTTGAAGAGCCGGTTATCAAGGGCGATGAATCCGTTGTCATAATCCGTGACGCACCGGGGTTTTTCGTCAAGGAGAGCGAGTTGCTTCTGGACTTCCATATTTAATCCATCGTGGAATTGATCGATATACATGGCGTCATCATACTCCAAGTCTGCCATGATTCATTGGAAGTCCGCCCGGTCTGGATCTGCGGAACGATTTCCCAGCTTGGTCGTCTTGAACTTACGGCGGGCCACCTCCTTACTGTCTGCTTCCCCAAACGCCCTACAGATGGCGATTTTGAATTCCGCCCAAGTCCCATATTTGCTAACCCCGTCTTGCATGGATGGTTCGATCCAGGACCATGCATTTCCTCTGCATCTGGCACCGGCGTAGTTGACATTCTTGCTGTCTTGGTCGAATTTATTGGCCTCGCAATTGAATTTCAATTCACAATGGATGAGAAATGGCCGTAATTTCGATCTCTTGCCGTAGTACAGTTCCGGGTCTTCTATTTTCGGCTGTCCAGACAGAGGAGGTTGGTAAAGCTGTTGGAGGAGCATTTGGAGCTGGTCCGTCGTCATTTGGACCGCCGAGAAGGGGGGTCCTGGGTTTCCGAGCGGAGTTGACATTCCGGAGTTGTTTTCGTCCGTAGCGGGGGTTTGTGGTCTCGATAGGTTTTCTGGGGTCACGGCGCTTGCAGGTCGGGCGTGTTCGTCAATTCCTTTGCCGAGTTCCTTGAATTGGAAGGGATGCAGCATCGGAGGGAGTGGTATGTTGTCGGGTGTTGGGTACCTCGGGGGAAGACGCAATGAAATGTTAGGCACCACCAGCGGTTACGCAAGGGAAGTAGGCAACACGATTGTTCTTGTGGTCATCCTGGCGGGAGTTTTACTGGAAGGCCTTCTAGTAGGAGAATTCTCCAACGATGGGGAAGGAGGGAAGATGGGGACAGCGTTAGGGGATCGGGGTTAGGGTTAGAGGTTCTTCCTATTGGGTGATTTCGTTCACAGAAGGGATGGACGAATCAAGGGGAGAGGAGGTAGGTGGTGAAAGTAAGTTGATTGCGTGGAGAATATCTACGTGTCCTTTCTATCCCTCTTTATACATTTTTCATGCCTGCTCTTTTTGTCGACGCCCGGGAGTCAACTTCTTCGTACCTCCGACACTTCGGATTTCCCAGAATCCTCCCCGCCCTTCTCCACGCTTCAATCTGTGATTACAAAATTTGCTAACTAATAACTCAAACTATTACGCAATTCCCTTCGCTTCCTTTTCCCCTTTTTATTGTTTTTATCTCTTCACCGCTCGAGTCCATTCGCGAGCTAAGCGAGCCCCGGTTGCCCCGATATCCCATATTCGAATCCCTCTCTTCGTCTACCCCCTTTCGCCTATCTTTCCCCCACTCTTTCTCCCGATGCATTTTACCGAGCTCGCTACGTTCTTATTGTGAAGCTCATCCCTGGGTACAAAAAAAAGGTGTTTAATCAAAGCACACTTTAAACCACAAAAGGTGTTTAATCCAAACACCTCTTTAAACACCTACTAAACACCTTTAAACACCTACTAAACACCCCTTCAACACCTACTAAACACCTTTAAACACCTACTAAACACCTCTTTAAAAACCTACTAAAGACCTTTAAACACCTACTAAACACCTTTAAACAACGATTTAAACACCGATTTAAACACCGATTTAAACACCTTTAAACACATTTAAACACCGATGTAAACACCTACTAAACACCTTGAAACACCTCTTTAATCACCTACTAAACACCTTTAAAAACCGATTCAAACACCTTGCACAATAGTGGTTTGATCAAGCACCTCAGATATTTTTTAAATGTTTTAAATTAATTACTAAACCACTCGCTCATTATATAACATGTCTCTAGCTATTGCGAGGTCCTCTATCTATACATACAGGAACCTCCCACCTCCCTCCTCACCCCTCCTACTCCTGCTCCTGCTCTCTGTATAGTACCATTCGCTTTGTGCCTTTTTTAATTGACCCTTACATATGCTGGAATCATGGATCGCTTCAATAAATAGACTTAGGTTTTCTGAGCATCCTTTTTGACTGGTTAGCATTGTGGATATTTGTGGGGCTGGTTTGCAGTATTTGACTCAGCGAGTATCTAGAAGTTCATATCCCAATTCCCCCCCTCTCTCTCTTTTTTCCCGCCAGTGGTGTATGGTGTATGAACTAGCAAATTCTGTTGAGGGACAAACATTTGACATGAGGAAAGACTTACAGTCAAACACGAGGGAAAGATGGAGGTGGAAAAACAAGTGAATTAAATGGATGAAGAACAAGGAACAACAATGGCAGAACGAACAGAACATAAGGAAGGGATGCGCACTAAGGCAATATCCACTTACATCAACAAACAAAAACAGAACACAGCTCTACAGGTTGAAACTGAATGTTCAGTAGAACACTGCAGGGTGATTTATATGAACCATGGAAACGCCATCCCTAGGAAGTGGACTGTAGATGTTTATTTAAACGTCAGAGGATAGTTCAAATAAACCTCGGAGAATAGGCGAAGAAGAAGGTGTTTATTTGTACACCCCTAGGGTGTTTAAATAAACCCCAAAGAATATGTAAAAAAGAAGGTGTTTATTTAAACATCGTTAAACACCCCTAGGGTGTTTAAATAAACACCAAAGAATAAGCGAAAAAGAAGGTGTTTATTTAGGGTGTTTATCTCAACACCCCTAGGATGTTTAAATGAATACCGAAGAATAAGCGAAAAAGAAGGTGTTTATTGAAACATCCTTGAACACCTCTAGGGTGTTTATCTAAACACCCCTAGGATGTTTAAATAAATACCGAAGAATAAGCCAAAAAGAAGGTGTTTATTTCAACACTCCTAGGGTGTTTAAATAAACCCCACAAAAACAAAAAAATCAAGGTAGTTGTTTAACTAAACAACGCTAGGTGGTTTAGCTAAACACCTTAAATCACCCTAAACAACTTCGGTGTTTAGGGGCGTTTAACTAAACACTTTGAAACAACGATGGGTGGTTTGGCTAAACACCTTAAATCAGACTAAACAACTTTGGTGTTTAGGGTGTTTAACTAAACACTTTCGGTGTTTAGCTAAACCACGAAGGTGTTTGAACTAAACCACTCTCACTCGTTTTCTTGTACCATAGGGCCATGTTCGTTCGGGGTTTCATGATTTGAACAACGGAGTTGACATAGCTCGCGTTTCTCGGTATTCTGTTTAATTCCCCGTTCCCTTATTCCCTCCCCAATTCCTCGCTTAAATCATTCATTCGCTTATCCCCTTTTCTCGCTAATTCCTTCCTGAGACGGGTGTATCAACCCTAATCTCGAAATCCCCAACAATGGTGATTTTTAGTCTTTCCTCTCCGTGGCAAATAGATACCCCACGGCCACGGTTATTCCTAATGTCTAAAGGATACCAACCGTAATGTTGGCTCCTAAGAGCATGTCAAAGTTGATTCTTGACAAGCGATCTTCTTATCCGATAAGATAAGATCGGTCACGTGTTCCTTATCAGTAGTAGATCAGTATGCACGCGCAATGATCTACTGATGTGCGCACACGTGACTAGGGTTAGGGCACGAGCATCTTATCGATAAGATAAGATCCCCTCACGTCATCTCGTATCAGTATTGCACCATTGCTGAAACGCAGCTGATCTCCATTCACATGACTAAGGTTAGGATTGCACCTGCATGCACACAAAGTAGGGTTAGGTTTGTGACCGTACGCGCACAGCTAGGTTTAGGCTTACGGAAGCACGCGCAGGATTAGGGTTTTGGAAGTGCGCGCGTGACTTTGCTTAGGGTTACGCTAGTGGGCACGCGAAGTACGCAATCGCGCACACGAGATGTGCTAACCAGCGCACGACCAGGCTGTGCCCGCAATCACGCTAATATGGTTGAACGTCTTAGCGCGTCTAGAACGTGCAACCGTGACCGCATTGTTTACTTAGTTATTTTTCAGGAAAAAAATGCAAATAGTGGCTCGGCGTGTAAGGAGGAAAAATCGTATATAAAACGATTGTTTCTTTGTTTGTTTATTTTGTTTTTCTTTTCTGCTGATATAGTTATTTGTTCATTTACCAATTCAAATACTTTGTCGGTCTGTGTTTACGTCCACGTTTTCGTCCCAGTCTTTGGATCTCTTTGTCCCTGGACATCTTTGTTGATTTCCTTAACTTCTGAACAGAGAGATATCTAAGTTGATGCTTGACACAGCTTAAGAGTTTCTCACGTTGAAGTTATGATGAGGATATCTTCATTGAACTCAAGAGTGAATAATTGAGGAGAGCCCTCAGGTTCTCCGTCAGCTATCTCTCCCTTGTTCGCCGTTACAACATGACTGTCTAATCAACACCTGCCGGCTCTACCGTCAACTCTCCATCACAACAAGCTCTGCGTGCTCCACAACCTCTGGTTCTACGAATTCATCAATCTATCACCGATCTTCCGTTCCCTCGAACACCCCGTTGTCCTTGACGAAATCGAAATGGCTCGACAACTCGGAAACGAATATTCAGCAACTCGAATTCAATACAACGACGAAACCAATATCTGGCACCTCCGTCAAAACCGCAAAATGGATCAAAGTGACAAGATTGTCGTGGCCCTGTTCCTCAACAAAGCCGGAAGGCTGGAGGTCCAAGAGGACCCCCCAAAGCTTAAACTGGTCGGCAACACTGTAAAGGAATACAAACGAGACTGTCAACTAAGACACGATCTTCGAGTCGAACTAGCAGAAGCTTGAAAGGACAACTTCCTCTGCGACCAACAAATAAGCGATTTGAAGAGGGATCTCGAAAGCACCAACGCCTCTGTTCGACTGTTGCAAGCCCTGACGAAAAACAGTACTCTCCCGAACACCCGCCCTCTCGAATTACCTCACCCACCTGAGTTTTCTGGTGAACTCAAGGAGCTCTTAAACTTCATCAAGAAAGGCAGATGCAAGCTTGCTGTAACGGCGAACAATGGAGAGATA
>JAJJXM010000178.1:0-22568 GCA_024516155.1 Pyronema omphalodes | reverse complement strand
ATATAGTTTCCGGAACCCCTTCTACGAGAGACTTCCACTTCTACTTCCACTTCCAATCCACTTCCAATCCACTTCCTATGATTCTGAGATTCTAAGATTCTCATGGAATTATCTCCTACATATGTTCTCTTACCCTATATATAATTTCCCACCCATGATTTGTTGTTTGTTGTCTTTTAAAGTTTTTATCACCCTTAAGAAACGTAATTATATTGATCTTGGCGTATAATAATTTCCAGGGTTTATCGTCGATTTCTAACACTACTATGTAAATATATTGCGCTTGATGGGTACATGTGTTGAATTCCGGGAAGTCTGGGGCTGGTTGGGGTGGTTATGTAGGTTGGGGTATGATTATGTAAAGACTATCATTAAGAAGTCGGCGCTGAGAAGTGGGGATTCGGGATGAGTGATATCTTATGCGGAGTGGGAGTTCGGATGATGAGGCGGATGAGGCGGATTCGGTATTCGTGTTACGGTGTTTACAGTGTTGCTTGGTATTATTGAGTTGCAGAGTGGAAAATGATAAGACAATATATCTATGATCCAGTTTAAGGCTTCGGGATGATAATTATTAGTAGTTTAGTACTTACAGATGATGGGGTTAGCTACGTTGACTTCCGCAGCGTAAACTTTACTCTTTATTGCAATTTGCAATGAATTTCATGGGACTTTTTTGCGAGATTGGAAGGAGATAATAGACCTACCCTAGGGGCTGCTGGGCCAGGTGGTGATGTAACTTATGTTGGAGATTGGTTGTGGATAGTGGGGTTTGAATTTGGTATTGGTATTGGTATTGGTATTGGTATTGGTATTGGTATTGGTATTGGTATTGGTATTGTATTGGTATTGGTATTGGTATTGGTATTGGTATTGGTATTGGTATTGGTATTGGTATTGGTATTGGTATTGGTATTGGTATTGGTTTGGTATTGGTATTGGTCTTGGTCTTGGTCTTGGTATTGGTATTGGTATTGGTATTGTATTGGTTTGGTATTGGTATTGTTTATGGTATTGGTTTGGTATTGGTATTGGTATTTGTGTTGGCATTAACTTCTAGCAGAACAACAACAAAAAAAAATAACAGTCCACCTGTTTCAAAAGGGCTTAGCTGGCTCGAAGTTTAAACGATTTTTCGCAGTTTAAACTCTACCCAGTTCATAGTTCATACTACATAAGACAAACTAGTTTAGGTCCCTTTGAAGTTCTCATACCCCAACAGTCCCTAGAATCCATTTTTGCCATCATATTGAATGGGTTTGTGACGACCAGAAGGTCTACATTCTATCATCCCTCATCCTTCTTCAAATTTCAGATCCAAACGAAATCAAACACAGACATTCCATCACTTCCATGGGATTGAACACCTTTACCGCAACCATATGATGCGGTATATCGTTGTAGGTTGACTTTTTGATGCTGGAAGAGTAATCTTCACCAGTATTTCCGCCCCACGATCCACGATCTACCAATCCATCAATCCACCAATACCGTAATTCCAATCACAGCATAGTATATATCACCCCATATCTTCGAGAAGAACCTCTATACCAGTCATATATATTATAATCTCAATCTCAATCTCAATCTCAATTCCAATCAATTCTAAAATAAAACAATAGACCAGAAACCTGAAACCTATATCTAAAAACCTCCCCCATCTGTCTTCGTTATGCATATCTACATCCGAAGACCTCAGATGAAAGAAACATGCAACATGATGATATAAAACAAAACAAAAACAAAAAAACAAAGGAAAATATCCGCAGTGAGGGTAGCGGTTGTGGTAAAGAAATAGAAACAGGAAGAAACATGCAAAAGACAAGCAGAAAAGCAGAAAAGCAGACAAGAAGTAGAAACATGCAAGAAATAAGGAAGAAATAGAAACATGCAATAAATCAAAATCAAAACACCGTATTCCATATCGCCTTGTTATAGATAACGCCTGTGAAAAAAAACAATGTCGTAAAAAATCGATGGGTGGTGTGAGGTGTGATGTCTGATGATGTAGATGGCTACATATCATCCTATCCCCATCCCATGGGTTGTCATATCTGTCGTTTATCTTTGTTATATCGTAAAAAGAGAACAAAAAAAGTCGTTAAAAAAAAGAACTACCCATGCAAGAAAGCGAACCATCATATCATAATCATCATAACCCAGCCGTTGGGCCATTGGTTCATTGGTTCATCAAGCCCTCATACCTACCAGTCGCCAGTACCAAGTACCAGTTGCTATCCGTGAGCTGTAAGCTGTAACCACCGACTACCACATCGGCAAAGCCCAAGCAACCACAACAACAATCCATCCCCAAGTCGTCCAAGGAGGCTGCATCTTTTGTCCATCGGAACAAATATAACCCTGCGATCTCCAATAATCACAACCCTTTCCACCCTGTCCATCACTTACAGCCGGACCTCCAGCTGCACTTCCGCCGCCTCCATAAAGTCCCGCACCTCCAGCTCCTCCAGCTCCACCAGTTGCTCCGGTTCCTCCAGTTCCTCCGGCTCCTGAAGTTCCGCCAGTACCTAAACAAAAACAAAATATGGTTAGCCAATGACCAAGAGAATATATATATAATTCCAAGCTCTTGACAAAAATTCAAAAATAGGGATCCCCAATCCAGATCTGTATAGAAAATACCTGAACTTATAAAGGGGGTGAATATTTCCCGGCATCACCTGATCCACCGGTGCCAACCGGTGGGGGGCATCAGCACCCGATGGGGGTGCGGGAGCGGGAGCCGGGGCCGGGGCCGCATCAGCAGCAGGGGGAGAAGGTGGTGGTGGTGGCGGCGGGGGAGGAGCCGCAGCCCCTCCGTCAGCAGCAGCAGGAGGTGAAGCTGGTGCAGCCGCAGGTGGGTTATCAACAGGCGCTGGAGCAGTAGTAGTAGTCTCACCTCCACCCAAACTTCCTGATCCTACAGGTCCTCCTCCTTTATAGTTTCCGGCTGCACAGGAACGCCGGGTGGTGCCCGCTTCGATGGGTCCCCTGCGTATTGGATCTCTTGACCTGCGTCGGGGAATACGAACGTCGGTTCCCGCGGCGGTTGTGCACCCGTTGCCGACGTTGGCTACGAAGACTTGTGGCCCGGAAAGGGCCCGCTTGGGCTTGTTTTGCGACGGCCGCCGGTGATGGTTCAACGGCGCAGTTCATGTACATCTCTCGGTTACCGACTTGGTTGAACCATGTCCTGTGGGTGATATTAGTATCTGGTAGATATGGGGGAAGGCTAGATGAAGGCAAGGGGATCTCGTCGACGTTGGTTGATTAGGGCTAGGGCAAACAACTACAAAACCTACCATCCAAAAATTGCCTTTCCATCAGGAGTTCCATTAGGAATAGTGAACTGGAAGTTCTGGTCACTTCCGGAAGCGTGAGGACAGTCTCCCGATCCATGATTTGATGACGGTCCAGGAAATTTCCTCCGTCGTAGGAAAGGGAGGCTTGACATGAGCCTCCGTTGTGTGCGGCGGATCCCTCGATTTTGAGAGGGTAGGTACCGCCGGGTGCGTAGTCTCGGACGGAACCTCCTTCGGGCCCGTTGAGATCTTTGAGGTGCCCTTTACAGGGGTAATTGGCTGCCAGAGGGAGACAATGGTGCTGTGTAGTCAAAGTCGGCTTTGGCGGGGTTGAAGAAGGGGTTGGTTTATGTAGTTGATTGGAGGGGGCTCTGTGGTATGTTAATAATGGTACTGATACATCAATTGGAAAAAAGAATCATTTCAACAAAATGAATTAAAGTAAGAGTAATAATCCACTTACCAGACATAACCATGTGAGCAGAAGTCAAAAGCAATAAAACAATTGCAAGAAAAATAAGATTGTGGCGCATGCCCGGAAGAAACTGAACTGAGACATGATGATTCCTAGTTCCTAGTTCCCAGGTCGTGAGTATCCAATCGATAGGGCTGAGTGTAACGGCGGACGGGTATGCTGAAAAGCGGGACGGAAGCACAAGCGGGGAGGGCTTATAAAAACCAACGAACCAAGCAATGGAAGAGTTAATCTTGACCGGTTACTCTAGAAGAATTCAGAATAGGGGATGTCGACGTGTATAGCAAATTGCAAGCAAAACTCAAGATGATTTGCACAACCCACCCACACACTTGCTTCTTCGTTCCACTCTGGGGAAGCGGCGGCGGACCGACGATCCTTCTTTCGACAAGACGACGGATTCCAACAAACGTGGGAGGTGGTGAGTAGCTGGATGCAGTTTATTGCCGCAGTTAAACCCGCAATGGGATATAGTTTCAAAAAGTAAGAAAGAACTTCTGTGGTCAACACAGTGCAGGAAGAGTTGGGATTGTTAGAGATGAAGATCTTGGAACGATTCTACCATTCGTTTGGCGATAGGTTTTATACACTAGATGAGTTTCCATTTTCTATGTAACAACCCCTCAATTGTTCTGTTCTATTCCCCTATCCATTCTCTGTGCAGATCCAGATGGCCAACCGGGGAGCAAGGAATGCATCTCTTCCGTCTGCCGTGTGCATGAGGCACAATCAATTGCATGTTGAGGGCGTTTCGACAAATGTTCCCTCCCCACAAAACATATCGGACATCACGGCTCAGGTACTTAGCATGAGGCGGACATCTCCACGACCTGTTGCAGTGGCAATGCTCTAGACTAGAGGAGATAGCATTCACAGAGCAGGAATTTGGGAATTAGGGACCAATGAAAAGACCCAGAAACCACCTCACCTTGATGGGCTGATCCAAGCCTGGGGGGGGGGGGGGGGCTTTCTAAACGCTGTCCATCGTCCAGCGAATATCGTGATGAAGACAGTACATAGTAGTCTCAGACGGGCCAGATCCAGTACATGCATATGCAACCTGCGTGTTTCAATTCGCGTGGAATATGCCGGGGAAAAAAATTGGGTGAAACGGATTTGGCTCAGTTCCTGTCAATCCCTTTCGCTGGAAAAGGTTTGTGATGCCAGGAACGACGTGTACGTGTAACATGGACCCTGCATACTTAGGCTATTCGGACAGTATCACTCGAAGGCCAGCTGAGCACGTGAGAGTCCGAGGCGCGAGGCGAGGAGGCGAGGAGGTTGTGAGGGTCGGTTAGAAAAACCGCTGTTTCAACCAATGCATCTGCAGAAGCAACATTATCGCAACTTTTGCCGCCGCCGCTTGCTGCTGCTATCACCACTACTACTGGAATAAAGGTTAAAAAGATAAAGAAAAATAAGAATAATCCATCAATTATTCCAGCGGTTCCACGTTGACCTGTAATGAGGCGTAAACTAGGAACGGACGGACTGACAGACTTTGTGGCATTCGGTTTGGCTCGATATGGGTCATCGCAGAATGTTTTGGCCATCCGACCGGACAACACTTGCAGCGGACTAATACGCGCTCGCGATACCGGGGCCGAGTTTGTTTCTCTCTATACATCTTTTTTTTTGCATTTGCATTCGTTTAGTAGGCAGTTGATGGATCTATGCTTCTTTGAGTTCATTTAGTAGGAACGATGAGTGACGACGGAACAACTATGTACAGTAGAACCATAGTAGGACTCTAATTCCTTCGCAACCATTCCCTGTAAAAAGGGGATATTCACTGTGATTGGTTCGTATCCAAGAACTGACGTCTTCCGTACGCTTGCTTGTCGACGTGTCAACGAGAGAAGCGTCGAACAAATCATCCTTATAGGCGCTTCTCGGGAAGACATGCATCCCTATTTGTCCAAGGAGAGATGATCCCAACATAGCGACATGCGAATAGACTCATCAGTCGGAACCGAATGAGTAATGCAAAAAATCCAACAGCATCAAAATGAATATGAGCAATTGAGAGACATCAATGGTCAGAAATATGACCACCTCAGTCGGCTGCTGATAGCTCGAGAACGAACAAACGGGGCGCTTGAAAAGGTGTACATTTTCATGCAACTCGTAAGTTGCAAACAGAAGAGAGTTAGTATGTATAAGGGAGACACGATACATGCTAACCAGCTGAGTGGAGTCTGTTCCAAACTGTTGTATTTTACTTTAGTCCACAGAAGAAAGGAGGACGCATGCTGTGACGGTGACGTAGAACATCCGGATTACTGTATCTGAGTCCGCGGAACTGCCCTTCAGGCCTATATCGTTCATGGTATCATGCACCTCGCTGTCTAAATGGTCTACCATCATAAGGATGTAAAAGCACTGCAGATCAAAAATAAGTACATATTGACGAGCTCAACAGAAAAGCTTGTATTTCCATCCAGTGCCGTCCGTCCGTTAATACATATTTTCCAGCTGTCATTTTGCATAAATTCACCGCCAGCAAACATGTTCTCAGTATGCTAATATATCCAAAAGTATTTCCTCGGCATGTACAGAATCATATGCAGGACCCCTTTATCTTGTGTACTTGATAACCTTAGGAACCTTGGTCATAACCCAAAATTCTCCCTCATACACCCACTTTAGCATACTATCCTCGCCAGCCCCAATGTACTCCCCCTTTTGACCCTTCTCTCTGTGTTCCAGTTGAATCCCAAGGCCTCTGCCACCTTCACCACCTCATCAGCAGTCAATTCCATTCCCTGGGCCTCCTCTCCGGCAAGTTTCAAGTCCGCCTCACGGTTCTCCCAATGCCAAAGAAGAGGTCCATAATTTATCCAAACTCCTCCATCACACAAACATTTCCAAATAGTCTCCAAATAAGAGAAAATATTCACTGCAGTATCAATAAAGAAAACCGTAGCCACGACATTAAAAGTCCCCGCAGTTTCCGCTCCACTATACGAGTCCACAAAGTCTCCAGCCGCCATAGAAAACCGGTCACCATGAGCTGCATCTGCCAATGGTGTGCTAGGGTGAACATCTGGAATCTTTACGCCTCGCATTTGATTCTCTCTTTTGCGGTGGTTAGAAAACGAGTTGATGAAAGGATACAAGGTGTGCTGTTCCTTCTTAGTGGTATAGTTCAGAATATAGTGTTGAGGCCATAAGTTGATGATACGAGTTTTCGTTTCCCTGTGCGGAGTATCCAGCTACTGCGATATCGAACGCAAGGCGACCTAGTCCAGCGCCTGGAACCAGAACTTGAATTTTCGCCTTATCTTTAGCAGAAAGATTACCGAATCGTTTTTTCCAGTTCTCCTCCATTACAGGAGTGTACAAACCGCACGTTCCGCGGCACCTTCGGCACTCCAATCACGGTAGAATTGCTTAAGAGTACTACGGACCTTATCGTGATCCTCGGTGGTAACGGAATCTAACCATTCCTTCTCGGCTAAACGCAGACGTATCGATTCCGAATGTCTCGATAGAATGATAGAATATCTTCTCGGCGATTTCAGCATTGGATTCGATGGCGAGGTCTAGGCCGTTTAATGTCTTGTAGACAAATTCGATACCTTCCCCGTGGAGAATCGATTGCTGATATAAGGGCATATTACAGAATGCTACTCGTCGGCGGTGGGTAAGGTTATTATGAGTTCGCCGCCTGTAAAGACTAGATAACTCAAGCTCCAGATTGAGCGAATCGTTAGCATATACCAGCACTAGTGAAGGTAGGGTTAACGGTAAGCGAGTCCACCGGACATCCTAGAGATGGGTGGGGCGAAATTGAGGCGGGGGTGCAGGGCGGAGGAGGAGGGAGGGGGGGGGGGGGGGGGGGGGGGGGGCGAAAGTAAGGTGGGGGTGCGGGGTGGAGGAGAGGGGGGGGGGAGGTAATGGACGAAAGAGAGAGATCAAACTGACTAATAACTCCCCAACGTCGACAACATAGAATCCTGTTCATCCTTCTCAACATTTCCCAACGAACCATCCTCACAAGCACCCTCCCCATCTCCATGTCCAAGACTCATACCCTCCATCTCCTTCACAAAGCCCTGCATCATCCGATACCTCATTCTTTGCTGCCGAAAATGAAGCCGTCGTTATCTCCTCCCCGGGCTCGATGTGTGCGCCCATTACGCAGTGGAAGTCTTTGGACATTTTGTATGAGATGATCCGATTTCTGGGTGGTTTGAAGCGGAGAGTAGCGAAACGTAGTGAAGCAAAGCAAGGCGAAGTCAAGCAAAGCAAGGCGAAGCGAGACGTAGGAAAGTGAAGCGAACTGAAGGGAAGTAAAGCGAAGTTGATTGTATCCTTACGCCGACGCAGTTACGGGAACCGTATGAAGCAATCCAAGCCCCCAGTGTAACAAACCGTGTAACGAACCGTGTGATGACCGAGTGAGTGAGTGAGGGGAAGCCGGGCGTGTAGATCGCGTGCGAAGTGAAGTGAAGTGAAGTAAAGTAAGCGAAATAAGCGAAGTAAAGAGATACTTGTATCTGGGTGCGTATTGCGTATAAACCGAAGCTGTACTACAATATTTTCCAAATCCCGCTTAACAATAGCCCATCTCACCAAAATAAAACAAAAAACAGAATTGAAACGAAACAGTAATTTTGAAACCGCGGGTACGGGATGACGCAAGAGATTCCGAAGGAAGAGCGATTAACCTTTTTACCTTTTAGTCCACAGTCCGTCCGCGATAAGCCGATTATCGATACGTACCACGCTATGGAGATAAAGTTTGGTTCTAGAGATGTTCTGGGTTTAGCTTGGGTTATAACTGTGCACATGCTATCGTGGTGAGGCTGAAAAATACTGGGCTGAATGCTATGTATGTACGAGCCCAGGGAGCCCGAGCTACATTCATTCATAAATCCATACATCACCTGAAACAAAACACCAACAGATCCCCCAGCACTGTATACACAAACCCCCAACTTCCCATCATGATCATCTACAAACATATCCTATCTTATCTTCATACATACATACATACTCCTCGGAAATTACACCTTCCACCATATCACTCGCCGGTTGGCAGTATATGACCATATTTACCGTTACCTAATGTTGGTAAATAGTAGGGCAGGGCATTGGCAATACAGTATCACAGAGTAAATGCGGGGTAAGGCTAGAATTGAAACATAGACTGTAATTACGGGTAGATACCTACAGCTTGATATAATACTACAAGAGATTGTGTGCTTTGTGGCCGGCCTTCGGCCGGCCTCCACAGTTACAATCTGTCGCCATTGTTGTCGCTTGGACTAGGTGTAAAGTGCTGATTAGTACCGAACCCGTTTCTGTTACAACCTTTATAATGCAGGCGCATCGCATGCACAGAAGAGCCTGTCAAATGTTCCTAGTGAAATGACAAAAAAAAAATGATTAAGTATGGCGCTGCAGAGGGAAGTTATGGCAGCTTGAAGTAACCTGGGATTTAGATATATAATCTATAGAATAAAAATTCATTCGCTAAGCAGAAGCGGTCTTTGATAACTAATATTTCCAGTGGTAAAATCAGCATTATCCTCTAAAACTACCAACCGTGCGTGTTGCTTCCGACAGACACGAGAAATGCTTGTGTAATTTTGAGATGATGAATGGTGATGCAATCCAACGTGAGTTCTTCACGGCTGTTAAAAGTTGTGAAATTGGCTGCGTGAATGGGAATCTAAATTGACTCGACAATTTATAGCGCGAACGGTGGTTGAAAGGCAAAATTTATTTTGGGTAGGCAAAATAATGTTTCTGCTCGTAATGAATCGCTTTTTAAATCTCTAGTTCAGCCATGATCATGAATAGTCTCTTACACTGGTGCCTAAAGATGGTGGCGCTAGCGCGCCACCATCTTTAGGCACGAGTATGTAGGTCAGTTCATGAGTTCACATGTCGACCAGTGTCTTCTTGACAGAGAAAGACTCTGATAGAGACTACAGGTAGTTCCGACGTTGAGGCGAAAAATATTATCTAGTATACATAGTTCTCATAAACTTCAGTACTCCATGAGTGCATCGGATCACGGTGCTACGTATTTTGTTTGTCTTCATTGATGCATTCATAAGAAAAGGTATATTTCTAACCAACTTTAGCAATTTTTTCTCATTTTCATTTTCTATGGTCTTTCAAAAAAACCCTCGCCTCCAGTAATATTGTACGGAAATATCCTTGAATTTATCTAAGGATCTCTCGAGTGTGCTCAGGAACGATCATTAAGTAGCCGAACCTAGAATCGACAAAGTTTCCGACAGGAAGAGATATTGTCCAAAGATTCGACTTAATGCTGTAGAACTTAGAGTGAAACCTTGTGTTGGTAGCCCTCTCCGATGCAAGCAATCCAACCTGAGTATACATGATTAGCCCTACGTTACGTTTTTCTGGTGTGTGTAGTGTCTGTGCCGCGAGAACGTAGTGTACATTGAAGGACATAGTGACCTCCCCACCATAGCGTTGCACCATGGTTTGCTTGCTACGACGACGTGGGATTCAGTCAACAGACCAGCGGCATCGTGGGTATCATGCATTGGAAAGGTGATACACATATCTGTGGTCTCGGTAATATTCAGACACCTCAAACACATGCACTGATGGGCAAGCAATCTTCAACACACCTCAACACCATGACAATCTACCTGATATTTGCCTTTCACGAAGTTTTGTGAACTACAAACAAAAGATCCCGAATACACAAGACTGTCAAAAATAAAAGAAAAAACCTGTCTTCTCCCTCTTTTCGTATACCAATAACAGAAATAAAAAGTTTAACCAATTGACAAAATTAATTAAATCAATAAATCATGGAAGAAATAAGATGCACAAAGGAAAAGCATTCATGGTGTCAACAAAAATCTGGCATCAATAGCACTGTCAAGGCTAAAAACATTCCACATCCAAGCTAGTATGCCCTAGTGTTTTCCCGCAATGTTCCTATGACGTTGAGTTTTTGGCTCAAGCTCCCAACTGCCCTCTGAATGTCCTTTCCGCGTTCCTTCTCTGCGCTCTCCCACCCCGATAAGCTCAGCTCTCCGGGCAAACCTCCAGTGCTCCCCCATTGCACATCTATGAGACAGCGTTTTTTCTGGTTTGACCTCTGACCCAGAATCTACAGCGCTCCGTTGTCACTTCTCCTGGCAGTTAACCAGCGTTTTCCCTGCTCTATTGCCGCCAGGCAGCTTTGTCTCTGCACTGACCCTCGATGCAGCATTAGCAGCTCGCCATTCGCGAATCCCATGCTTTCCCCCATTGCAGTCCCACAATTCTTGTAAGTATCTATTTCCCCCTAGTGTGATTGTAAGAAGATAACTCTGCTACAGGAAGGGATGAATCTTTGATGACGATAATGCAATCGTCGTTCAGCTTCATCTTCGGACTTTCATGTTCCATTCACTGTCAAGGAATAAGGTATTGTATCTAGGAATGTAGGTACTTCATATAAGTAATCGACACTCACAAGAAGCCTCAACAGAGGTTGTTTTCTTACATTGGCTTATTTTCAGTGGAGGTTCGCTAGTGGGTTGCCAGAATCGGGTGTGAGCTGATTTGTAGGAGTGCATGACATTAGTGTCAATAATAGAATTCACAAATATTGAATTATTTTAAAAGGAGCAAAGGTCTACAATGCCCGTCTCTTGGGGCATCGTGTTTCTAAATGCCCAACCGGTCTACAATGCTCGTCACCCCCTCACAAAAAGTGGATGACTAAGTCTCACTTGTGGCTCAAGAACACGCGCGAATGAATACACACGCGAATAGGGACAGAAAATCTCGGTACTTGAAATAATCATGGCAACGCATCTGTACATGGAGGGACAAAAAACCTTTGCAGTTTTAATTAGCTTTTCATTTTTCGCTTTTCATTTGTTGCAACGCAACAGTGCAACAGAGGAAGAGTGCCCACCTACCAAAATAAATTGTCGCCACAATGACACAGCCACACCGCTGACTAAAACACTGACAGAGGCGCATCACAGAACCGTAAGTGCTTCACTTGTATGTAACATGATCCTTTGTTTTTGTCTTTGCTAGCATATGCTACTGATATAACCTTGATCAGCCTCACAGATTGATAAGATAAAAGGATGATAAGATCAACCAGATCGTCCCGAGCGGTCAGCCTGTGGGATTTATGTCCACCCACTGTTGCTTTGTGTGGAGTTTTAGATAGCTCTCTCTTGCCCTAGTAATCTCTTATGGTTCTTGTAGCTCTTTTGGTGCTCTTAGCCCTTTTGATGACTTTTTTGATATATCTTGCTACCGTTTCCAAATTGGAAAGTTATATCAACTTATTCTTAACTATCATCAACCCAACTGGACACAATATGTACTGGCATCAGCAGTGACAGTAGAAACCTAGATAGTTTCAGGTATGTCATTACAGATAATTTTTAGCATTCTATGTATAATTTCAGTAGTTTCCATATTTCCTATCGTTTCCATCACTCTCAGAGTCTATCCCTTCTAGGCAACGATAGCAAGTTGTGATTTGATTTGATTTGATTTCTTGACCGTTCCCAACCTTAAGGTTATGACGTATGCCACAGTCTAATTACATTCAAGGCTCCAGCTGTTACCTTGGAGTCTCGCTGGGATCCGCCCCAGAGCGACTTCATTTCTTGGCTGTTGCCACCTCTCTTCCTCCTGCTGGTTTTCATTCTCAGCCGTTTACATTTTGGAAGCCCTGTTTGCTCTTGTTTCCCTCCCGCACTCGCACTCTACACTCTCACTTCGTTATTCATACCCTGTCGTTGCTCTCTTCTGCTCTCCTCTGCTCTCCTATGCTCTCCTTAACTCTCCTTAACCCTCCTAACTCTCCTCTTCTCTCGTCGCCTCTCTACTCAATCCTCTCTGCTCCTCTCCTCTCTTCTCCTCTCTACTCTGCTCCATTACAACTGGTCTTCGCTCCTCTTCTCTGCTCCAGAGCTCCCCCACGGTCCGTCCAGGACTGCGGACTGGACTGGACTACATGGTGTAAGTCCAGTCCAGTCCAATGTTTTCGAGGACTGCAACCATGTAGTCCGGGTCCAGGTTTCGAAAACAAAAAGACTGGACCGGACTGCAGGTGACTGCAGGACCGCGGGTTTCTCGCTTATCCCTAAGCACTAGTGGGTTGGGAGTAGCACCCGCCCGCTAACAGCGAGCTGACCACCAGAAAGGCCGCTTGCCGGTCAACAAAGGTGGAGCTAGAATCCTCCGGTGCAAATTTTTTATCTCGACGCGTGTTTGCCTCCACCACTGGGTAGTCCTGATGATTCTCTTGGTACTCCATATGTAAAGAGTCTTCCAAATAAATCGTGTCGTGACCACCCCTCGCCCCCCCCTTTCCCATCGCAGTGAAGCTTTTCCCATCTAAGCCTGCCAGTAATTGTCCTTTCCCATCCACCGCATCTGTTTCTTTCTTGGTTCGCGAGACCAATGAACCTCAATTGTTTACAATTTTCCTGTTCTTTGTCAGGAAATTTGGGAAAATGGGGAAACATTAGCAAAAGTAATCATGAAACCTTTGGCAATTCATTGGGATTACTTAGGTCCGCTCTGAAATCGTAGTGATCAATTCTTGTAGCAAAAGATATAATAAGAATCACTGTTGAAATTTCTGCGCGCTCAAAAACTAAAACTGCAGTCACCCACGGTCACCCATGGTCACCTGCGAGTGATTTTGTGACCTTATGGTCACCTACGGTCACCCACAGGCGGTCCAGTCCACCGTGTAAAAATGACTGCCAGTCCCAGTCCAAGCACCGGACCGGACCGTGATATGTGGTCCAGTCCGGTCCGTAGCCAGGACTGGACCGGACGGACCGTGGGGAGCTCTGCTCTGCTCTTTGATATCACTTCACTCCGCCTCTTTCCTTTCGCCCCTCGACTTTTCCCCCTTCTTTTTAGACCTCTCCTTTCACCTCTCTCTTCAGCTTTTGTCTCATCCTGTCCTCTTCTTCCTCTCACTTCCTCTCTTTTGCCTTTCTCGCGCGCTTACCCTTTCTCACTCTTGCTGTTCTTCGGCTCTCTATGTACATAATTATGTATCTGTCTTCAGGTTTCTTTTTTTTTTTTTTTTACAGCATTATTCGTCTTATCGCTCCGAACCCCTTCGTGCTCGTTCTCAGATTCGATCAGTGTTCCCCAGCCTATTCTCCTTCCTTCCGGGTCATCTTCCCATAGCGGGAGCATTACTTACCTGTACCTGTATCCACTCTGCGGTGGCAATCCTTGTTAGTAGAGATCATAGTGGTAAGGGCCTTGGTTCCAGCAGGAGAGTGGAGTATCACTTGGAGTGGTACAGGGTGGTTCCTGTGAAGTTTCAGTTCGCGGCGGAGTTTATTCCTCTGTACTTGGTATTTTGGGCAGCCTAGGATGAGATGTTTGGGTGTTTGTGGGGGTTGCATGGGACAGGTGCATCTGGGTGAAGGATATTTTTCGGAGTTCGTCTTTGAATAGGTGATCCAAAAAAATATCCATGACCGGTCGCAGGCCTAGGATGGCTGATGAGATTTTGCGGGGTGGTATTTTGTGTATGCAATGTCTAGCTGTTTTAAATGAAGTGATTTGTATGTTTTTGGCTGTTTTTGTTGTTCATACCATTCCTTCCACTCCTTCAGTTTTTGGCCTCGGGTTTGTCTTTTGAGCCAGGAGATGGATACCACAGGTGTGCGGTCCGGTTTCTGAGAGGTTGCAGCTTTGGCGAGGTCATCTGCCATCTCATTTCCTCGGATTTATGTGTGTTCCGGTACCCATGAGATTGTTATTTCAGTGTTGAATTTCATCCGGGTTTTTGTAATTTCATGGATGCATCGAGCAATTATTGGCCGGGTCCCCTTTGGAGGTGTCTTATCTTACGGATTGCTGACTGGTTGTCACTAAAGATGTAGGGTCCCCATTAAAATCAGTCGCCTTCACCATTAACACTTGTAACAGTTGATCTAAACATTGAATCGCAGCTTAATTAGCCACAGGGAATTACTCCCAAGCAATGGGCTTGGCTTCCCGAAGCAAATGAGCTCTTCGTGGTCGTGGCCAGATGAAAAGAAAATGAGAAAAAATAAAAATGCGCAAGAAAAACGAAAGAAAAAAGCGAAAGAAAAAGCGAAAGAAAAAACGAAAGAAAAAGCAAAAGAAAAAAAAGAAAAAAGCAAGAAAAAAAAAGAAAAAAGAAAAGAAAGAAAAAAAAAAGAGAAGAAAAAGAAAAGAAAAAGAGAAAGAAAGAGAAAGAAAAAAGAGAAAGAAAAAGAGAAAGAAAAAGAGAAAGAAAGAAAAGAAAAAAGAAAGAAAAAAGAAAGAAGAAAAAGAAAAAAGAGAAAGAAAAAAAGAAAGAAAAAAGAGAAAAAAAAAGAGAAAAAAAAAAAGAAAAAAAAAAAAGAGAAAGAAAGGAAGAAAGAAAAAGAAAGAAAAAGAATAAAGAGAAAAATATGTACCGCTGGTAAGTTCTCCATAAGTATAAGTACAACAAACGTAAAGAACCTAAAACTTCATATCTCTGAGTCACCGTAGTTGTTTTCAATGTTTACCTGATCATAGCAAAAGAACTTTCAAAACATATCAAGATGAGATTTTTTCAAGATATATGATATATCGGACATTATGAATATGCTTTATACGATTTGAGAATTGATTTATTTAAATATATGTACATTTTGAAAAGCGGAAAAGGAACAATAGCAAAACACAAACCCTCGTAGAAGGTTTCCTTCAAGAGATCCCCTCAATTCCTCACCCGCAAGGCTCACGGCCTCAAATGTTAGATACAATTGTGGCGGTAAGAGAACCCCTAAGTCGTCCGAGTTAGAAATAACATTATAGATCGAGTTGGATATTTTTTTGAGGATTTGGAAGAATTGAAGCTTACCAATTGATATCGTTAAAAGAGATTTACTGGGGCAAGTATGTTATTATGGGTAGCAACCCCCTTTCTTACCTATTACTGGTCGCAGTTGCGCCTGCTTCTGCTCGTCAGTTCACTGTTTTTCAGAAGAAGCATCGGGGAAAGTATGGGTAACGTGGGTAACTCACGTTGTCCACCTGTAACCGGTCTGGTGCTTCAATTGCGCCTGCCTCTGCTCGTCAGTTCATTGTTTTTTGGAAGAAGTATCGGGGAAAGTATGTCAACGTGGGTAAACTCACCTTTTTCACCTGTAACCGGTCCGGCGTGTTAATTGTCAATTGTCAATTGTCAATTGTCAACTGTCAGTTAGCATTTTGTTGTGCTGCAAGCAGTCGCATCAAGCAGTGATTACAAAATTCGAAATGGACGGTGGAATTGTCTTATTTTATAGATGCCAACTGCAGCACGAACGCCCTGCTACTTTCCCAAGCAGAATTGCGATGTCTGTGAGTGCCAGAAACATTTGGAATGTCATCGACCTCAAAAACCGGTTTTCGGCCACCGCTCAGTTCCGACCCTCGCTTCGTTGTAACGCCTATTGGTTACTGCACCGATCCGGGTAACCTGGTGTGGTTGCGAAGGTTGCCGAGATGCATCAGAGGTGCTTCGCTAGTGCCAGGTTTTCGTTTCGCGGTACAAAACCACCATTGGCCATCACACCCTGGTTCGCTGATCTTTTCCATTACAGGTTGTTACACAGAACTGGAGATTATAATTATTTAGAAAGCTTGTATGGGGTATGGGCACCATGGCTTTTGTCGATCGCTACATTTGCTTCCTGTTTCCCACCGGTCTTTCCAACTTCATTTTATTAACCATTAGTAAACAAATAAATAAAAATTCTGCATGTAAACCTCCATTTACTTCTACTTCATTGAATGCAACGCTTGTATTCTTTTATCTACCTCTGATATAGTTAATATCAACAAGTAGACTGTAATTTACTAAACTAAAAGCTAAAAAGAATTACTGATGAAAAGAAAAAAAACAGATAGCAACACAAGCAAACCCATGACAACATTAAATCCGACTTCTTATCAATCCTTCGTTTAAGAGCTTCCCACCTTTTCCCTCAAAGATCCCAAAATTGTGTTAATCCAATGCTTCCATCCGCTCTATCTTCAATCAACATAGTCATAGCCCACAGCCTCAAGCTTGGTTACCCCATCCTGTCTTACAATATACAAGTGGGGAACGGTGATAGTTCCAACCTTCTTCGACTTATGGTCTCTGCTCTTGGCAATCAACATTTCGGACCTTCTCATTGAACTCACTTCCCTCAACAGCAGGCAAGGAAGTCTTGCCAACCTTGAGGTGGTTGATGTCTGGTAGACCGAAAAACATCCTCGATAAGCTGTGGCACAGCCTGGCTCCGATCCAAAGGAACTGAGTCTGGCCGTCGTCGATGAGGTAGAGACCGTAGGGTTGCAGACGCTCAGAAGAAAGGTTCATAGGAGGAGGCATGGTGATCTCTCCCGTAGCCGGGTCAATGACACCACAGTTGTCGGGCATATCGTGAAGGGAGTAAAGGCGGGGGTAGATGTACTGCATGAGGAGGGGCAGGGAGGGTGGAGAGCAATGCAAGAGCTGCAGAACGAAGATCGGTAGGAATCTGGGAGGACTTTCTGAGACCAACATGCTTCATCAACGCCAAAAACAGAACAACCAAGCCTCTGAGGTTGGCAGCAAAGGAAAGCGGGGAAGCGCCACCCATGTGAGAGGCGGTGCACTCCTTCTTGTAAGTGATGAGAAGCTCCTGGATTTTGCTCTGGAGAGCCTCTCTGGCGGCCTCAAGACCTCCACTAAGTGACTTCTCGACTGCCTTGTGTGCATAGTAGGTGGTGATTGCAACCTGGTCAGCGGATGCGTAGAGGTCGGCAATGTTTTGAGTGGTGGGAAGTGCAAGGGTCATAACACGAATACGACGCTCTCCGTTACATGTAGTGTGGAGAACCGCAGTCTGCATGCAAACAAACTTGTTTCCAAGGGTCTCATCAATAGCAACCTCAACAACATATCCCTGGTCCCTGGGGAAAGCAGAAGGAAAGCGCAAAGGTCGGAGGAACGGTTTGAAGAAGTTTCCGTAGAAAGTCTGCATACGAAGTCCAGTGGTTGCACGAACTCTCATCACAGCCTCGAGGGCAATCTCTGCCGAAAGGTGATCCGAGAATTCCCTTGCAAATTTGATAGCATCCTCGCTCCGTGAAGCATTCCAGCCGGGGTAGTGCCAAGTCTGTCCTCCGGTGTATCTGGGGAGGTTGCTCAAGGAGGCAACATCCTGGTATCCATTGGCGAAAAGGAACATATCGACTGAAACCTGGTTCTTAGAGCACTCCACGGCAAAGGACTTGTAGAAGCTGTTGGCGGTCTGCAAAAGGGTGTTTTCTTTGCTGGTTCCCAAAACCTTCTTGTCCTCACGCATCTCAAGCTTTCCAGCTCCAACGTTGGGAAGAGATGCAGTAAGAACAACCATCTTTCCACCAATAGCAGAAATAATCTTGTGACCAGCCTGGAGAGCGCTTCCCATACAACTTCCGCTGTTCTGAGTATTTTGGAACATATCCTGCCTGCATTTTTCCAAGCAAGTTCTCAATTCCCTCGCGGCAATCCGCCAAAGGAACCAAGAGATCTCCAGGAATAGGCAAAAATGGCTCCTCCAAATCCGAAACAACCATCATGCTGGGCTCATTGGTTTCCCTGGAAATCGAAAAGTAGTGTAACGAGCTGTCAACGCAAAGGAATCCAAGTCTAGTACGCTTGTCGGCGTTGGGGATTCTGTCCAAGCTCTCCAAAATAGTACGAGCCGCAGTAGCCAAAAGGCCAGACTGAACAGCTGCGAAGCTGACATCGAGAACGAACAGGTAAACAAGCGGCTGGGGAGGTCGGACCATGTACTCCTGGGGCGCAATGAATTCCACCACACTGTAGTTCAACTCGGCTCTCTGCCATCTATCAACAGTCTTTTGTGTTTGCGCATCCCAGTCGAAAGCTTGTGGGACGTCGTTGGTGAGGTTACACATGTTACAACGCCAACGGTTTCCATGATCCAAGAAAGTTGCAAAAGGATTGATGTAAGATCTGCAGCGACGACAACGTGAAATGACGGTATCCGAAACAAGAGGGACTGGGTCTTCCGCATCATGTAGCGAGGTGTAAGGCTGAATGATAAGGGCGAATGGAAGCTTCGAGCGTTTTAATAAGCTGTTGGTGGCAGGGACAGCATTGATAGTAGAGCGCATGTACTGCGGCGGGCAGTTTGCATTAGGGCTAGGAGTAAGAGCAGCCTATAATTATTATCAGCTTCCGCAATCCGATAATAAACACCGTATGGGAAAAAGACGAACATTGGGGGGAAGAATAATGCTCGGGGGAGCAAGATCCAGCTCAGCCGCATTGAATGGTGTATGCATCAAATCAACAGTAACCAATGGGTTCAATCCTTGAGCTTGCTGATTGCCCAAAGGTTGGGGCATCATCTGTGGTGCGGGATGCATGGGCGCCTGTCCTCCCATTCCCATCTGTCCAAACTGCTGTGTCATTCCGCCGACCGGATCATAACCTCCCATAGCACCGGGGCTTGGGGAACCATAGGTAGGTTGCTGCATTCCCATGGGGGAAACAAACTGTGGCTGCTGATATTGTTCCTGTCCATAAACTGCGGGAGGTGCTCCGGGAACTTGGGAAGGACCCGAGTAAGCTCCACCACCGACGGCAGGAGTCAAAGCAGCATTTGCTCCCATACCGAACTCATAGGACTGCTCGGCATATCCTCGTCTCTTTCCACGACCGCTAGGTGCAGCTCCACCGGGAGGAGGAGGTGCTCCAGCTCCTGGTGCTCCAGGTGGTGCTCCGAAGCCCTGCTGCTGAGAGGGGTACCATTGTGCGGGGGGTTGCTGCTGTTGATACGGATCAGCTGGTCCTTGGGGGTATTGCTGACTTTGGTATTGCTGGTTTGGGTCTGCGTAAGGAGCACCGGGTGGTGGGGGTGATGCCATTATGTGTATGTGTTGTTTTTGAAAAATGTGGGAGATGGAAGGGACAGTTGGAGCGGTGGTAGCAGTAGGTGGACCTTAGTCGAAGCAAGGTACTCAGCAGTAAGATGGAATCGGTGAATCCGACAGTCGATAAATGGCCCTCTCAGGGCTAACAGATTAAAACGCTGATTTTCTTGAGGTAAGATTCTTAAGTCGACTTGTAAATCGTTATCAGAGAAATACGGTGTTAATGATTGACTCGACGGAGATGAGGACAGCGTGTGTGATGCCGAATTGCTCCCCCAGCAAGTTGCCCTCGCCGCTAAGCCAATCCATGCTCGCGAAGGCTAATCTTATCAGATTAGATTGAATGACGAATCCTTGGACACGATCATAATTGGCCTAATTCAACGAAATTCGAGTCTAGATGCAAGCTGTGAAGTAGCGACGACTCGCTTGGTTGGAAGCCGTTAATTCTGTTAAGCTTAAAAAAACGTCCAATCATAAATCTACGGTATTGCACTCGGGAAAGCTGCGTACGATAAACCGCATTTTTGTTGTGAAACTTGTGCAGACTGCTTAATTCTGCTAACTCTAATGTATACTGTACATGAAAATCCTCGAAGCATCTTTTATTGTCAAAATTACCACCCCGGATTTCCCTTTCATTTACTTATTCGAATCATAGCCAGCGAACATTACTCCATGCAATGCAAATTGTTCTACCTCCAATCCTCGAATCGACCTCTAAGACTAGCCCCAATCACCCATTACTTTCTCAAATCCTTCGAATCCTTAAGAATACCATTCATGTGGACGTTAGTTACACCTTACCGCGTCTATTAACCGCCCTCTTTCTCTTCTGTGTTTTCTTCTGCTCGACCTTGACACTGCTAGGGTCAACGCTCGCAGGTTTTAGTCCCATGGACTCCAACTCTCCGACAATTTCTGCAGCCGGAGGTATCTTGATTCCATGCCAAAGATTCTTGAACTCTTCATCAACCTCACAAAAAAGCGTTTTATCATTTCCCCCTACCATTCTGGGCAAATTCTCCTTCTTTGTCCTGATAACCAAATATCCCCAGCCTCCTCCAAAGTATCAATCGCATCCAAAGCACCCGCCCATCCTTCTTTCAACTCCTTAACCGGCAATCCCTGGGCCGTCGTCTGCCTCTGCAAAAATGCCAACAAATCCGTAGGCGACCTAATATTATGCAAAGGCCTGAACTCTAAGGTATCATTAACCGCATCATAATAGATCCTAGGATTCTTATTTCCTTCAAGACCGTGAAAACCTCGCTCGAAACATGGATGGACAAATAACTCGCAACTTCGTGCGGTCTCAAGGGGCGCTCTTTTTCTTTAAGATATTGCTGAGCGTGCACCACTTGGGTCATAATGTGTTGCGCTCCAAGACTAGTAGTTGCGGGTTGAGAGTAAACGACGGCAGAAGGTGTTGCGGGCGTAGCAACTTGGCGCTTGCGTTTAACGGTCATGGTAGGCGGAGGGGGAGGAGCCCGCGGCGGCAGGGATCGGCTTGGGTCGAGATGGGAAGAGGTCAGCAGCATTGGCGACGGACTTTTTGAAGGCCTCTCGATCGCGGTTGAGAGACATGGTGGGTGGTTGGGTGTGTTGAGTGGCTTTGGTGTTGCGGTTACTGAGGTAGAGAGGTTGCTAAGGTTGCTGAAGTTGCGGTAGTCAAAGACTACTAGTAGTTTGTTTGTGTATGTAGATGTAACAGTTTTGAGGGCAAGTTATGCGGTGAGTGAATGATGTTGTAACAAAGACTGACGGTGTGGTTGAGAAAATTGCGGGCAAAATGTGGACAAAGTGTGGGCGAGGAGTTTACTTCGACAGGCGTATAGCGGTAAGCGAATCTGAATACGTGGAAGCTGGAAGCTGGAAGAAAATCGGCAAGCGAGGCTTGGTTGACAGTTCAGTTGAAGCCGTGTGTGGTGTTGGTTTAAAATTGAGTGGTTGTGTCTCGAGCTTTCCGTGTGTCGCGTCTGCTTCAATTGTTAGGGCGACTTGAGCTTTGCGCGACGAATGGCAGGTCTAGGATATTACCGGCTAGTCCCAAAAGTACGGTTTAGGGTTTATAGCCAGCTACAAGGGGTCCAGAGAGCTTCTGGAATATTTATGCAGGCAAACCCCAGATTACGAAATTGCGAAATTGTGGCGCGATAAATTATACGAGTGTCACTGGACCCTGTGCTGGATTCTGATTGAAATATTGGCAGGCATAAAACGGGAGATGGGCATACAAAATACGGGGGTTCCTGTTTTGATGAGGTAATGCAAACTAGATTCTTCTTGAAATTGAATTATCTTCACTTAGAACAAGTCGCAGTACAGTAAAAATATATTTGAAACTTGTACGACTGATACAGCACTCACGCCACGAAACTATTCAGCATATGGAAACGAAATTTTAAACTAGCTGTCGAGTGTTTAATAGGACAGTGGGTCAGTAAAAATCCGGTAGCCGTAGATATGTGATTGACGATTCATTGGTTTCTTTTATTGGAATTGTCGTAGGTTTATGGTCACACATGAGTATGAATTACAAGTAGATTTCTGCGGTATCTTTGTCCTTTAAGGTATTCCTTATGTTATTTTATTTTACACTTGTTTGTTTCATCAATCGCCCAGCCACAACAGGGCTGAGCTTCTTGAACCCATTTCCCAACCCCGAGCCTATTTCCCAAATCCCATCTTCTGAGAACATTTCTTTTTCCAACAAAAAAAATAGGCGATATCTGGTGCATTATGACGTCTCTAACGAGATTGATCTCCATCAAGGTTCTTTCTGCCATATACATATTCCCTATCCGCAACCTTTACATACTCTATCTACATCTAAATATACATCCCATGATAAACCCGAAACACCCCGTACCTTTTATCACCATCCCCAGTTTCATTTATATCAACCC
>JAJJXM010000177.1:0-23111 GCA_024516155.1 Pyronema omphalodes | reverse complement strand
ACAACAACAGAGCCCTGTCCCATGGTCCGATCATCCTTCAGACATTGATGTTCACTGAGCCAGGCGATGTGGATAATTGGAAACCCCAAAATACAGGACGAAGCAACGCACTGCCTCCGCTATGCTGCAATTGCTGGCAGGAATTGTGGTGTCCAGGAGATGAATTTCTCCCTAATATCTAGGTGGAGTATACCAAGGCGTGGTTGACTGGGAAAAGGAGAATCATATTCCTGGGAGGGATGAAAAGTGCGTTCCGGAAGAAGGCAAACAGCAGACCAATTTTTCAAGTCCATGGAAACTGCATGCGCATGTGTCTGGTTTCATTTCTGGCATTCTCTCCATAGTCAGATAACAGCCAGTAATGTGATTATGTTGATAAAGATGAAGGTTCCCAACAACAAGTTATTCAAACCCAGATTGTTCGATAATAACCTGATGTCTATCCCTGATTCAACAGGTGTACAGTGACAGTTGGAAAACATCCATAAGGATGAAACCTCAAGATTGCCGGGGGATGGTGTCGGGCCTATAGCGTCCGCCCAAGGACAAAAGTCGCCCTTGTGTTTGTCAGAATGCGCAACAGATAGCTCACTTTGTCTCGTTTTGCGGGTACTATCCTCTTCGATACATGCTCCACAATTATCATCCATGCCCTTCTTCATGAACGTCGGATGAAAACATAGGCATACCTCCATGTGGTCCTTAAGACATGTGTTGAGAAATCCGGGGCTTTGTGTGTACTGGTAACACCCAGACCATGCAGTGGTGCTCCATTGGCTTCCGCGGTGGAATAATATTGTGCTGCCCAGGATGCTCCGGATGGTTTGGGTGGCAGAGGGAGGGGACGGCAGATTCGGGCGGCAGTTCGGGCTTGATATTCTACTGTCCTCTGGGCAGCAACACTTTTGCTGCCTTCATAGTGACAGCTTTAGTTCTGACACTGCTCCAACCGCAGCGGGGACAGAACAAGATCGCTGTCTGGCCATTATTCTTTTTGGGTCTGGTGCGTGAAGATTTGAAAGGGTGGCTCTTCTCTACTTCGCATCAGCCTGTTGTTATTGCGGGAACTTTGGCAGATGATGTCATGTACTGAGATGATAGATCTCGTTATGTACATCATACGACATTGCGATATACAGGAAGCATGAATTAAAAAAATTCCATTAGCGCGCAGGGAGGTGGGGGCAGGTGGTGTGAGGGGGGTAGAGGGGAAGCATTACCCATTGGTTGCGATTTGGACCTTTGAATTCCCTTCTACAAGGAGGCGAAGGCCTCTGTACTGGAGACTTATATACCTTCTTCCAACAGACATATTCCATTTAACCTTAGGATTTATGATCGCATAGTTACACCTGGGTAAGCGTGGAAGGCTACGGAATTCCAACTGCTCACGGCTCTGGTTCTCTATCTACTGGTATTGGGTAAACAAGAAAAGCAAAATTAAAAAGAGTGACGGATAAAGAAAGAAGCTAGATTTCGAATGAGGTGGAAATTCCAATATTTGGATTGCGAGGGAACACAAAGTTCCGTCGGAGAGAAAATGAGCAAAACCGGGAGAGCGGGGAGATCAGTGCATAAATTACATAAAGAGAATATTGCCTTAGGCATGTTTGATTCGTGATGTCGGTACACTGATGTACATTGCGTCTTTTATTGCTGCGTCGCATCAGTGTTGTTGAGAAATGGGGGTACTGAGATGACTATCCTATTCGTCAGCTGCTGCGATATCGTCAAAATTGAACAGATGGTATTCATACTTTTGAAAATTGCATTGCAAAAACAGCCGGAAGGACAAGCAGAATCTCCCAAATATTGGATGAATGACTCCGGTTTTGTTGTTTTCTTGATGCTGTGTAATCGGCCTGTATTTTGACAGGCGCATAGGAATGGATCGAAAGGAGACCAGATCCATGACTGCAGTCTGATGAAAGAAGTTGAATACAAAGGTTGCAAAAGTTCGAGATGTTGTGTTGAGAGTTTCGTGAAAGGAATCTCACTGGAAAAGTTTAAACGTTATACTGACGAACGAGAACAAAAATTAGAAGAGATGACTCACATATGGATGGAAGTTTATTAGATGAACAGGCGAGGGAGGGTTGGTCTTCTCGGACACTGTTGACGCAATATGAGTGGGATGCCATGGAATTGGAGAGCTCCATCTTACGAGAGAATAATAAACAAATCCGGAGGGGAGGGATCACTTTCAAGAGATAAAAAAAGAGCTAGTAGGAATGCAGTTCGAAAAGTGTTTTTGTAGTGCTATATGGCAGGAGGCGAGTGATTCCGGATGTTGTTAGAAGATGGAGAGGAACAAGGGCAAGAAAGGAAGAAAGAACTGCATTTAAATGGGAGTCAGCGGCAAGAAATCTTTGGGGCGGACATAGAGCTTCAATATGTTGATAGAGAGAAATGGAATGTCATTTTTGTTCTCGCAAGGTGGAGCTGCTACAAATGTAGGCGCACGATAAAAGTGGAACGGTAACAAAATGTATGGTATTAGACAAAATACAATAGAGTTCTGGTGGATGTAACAAACATGGTGCACGAAGAACCTGCAGCACATGGTTTATTGATGATATGTTGCGATTATTATAATCAACTGTGTACATGATTCTTATAGAACATTGAGTGTAAAATCCCAAAAACACAAAACAAATTGCTGCCAAAATAACATTCACTCCTGTCAGGTCACCATTGACTAGAAACCTCTGTGGAATTGAGCGTAGCCGAAAAATCTGCGTCCACTGATGCATATCCAGTATTCATGGAAGGAGGTGTAGAACATCAACAATCGAATACTCGTGCCAAGGTGGCGCTAATGCACCACCCCCGGTCACTCGCATGCTCGTGAACCGTGGGCACTTCTACGAAGTGCCTCTCAGAGCTTTGCCCAGGGCAGAGCTGTGCCCAATTTACTGTTTTTCCAGACATTACAGTACTTTTTACCCACGCCATCAATTCCGATTTACTCAAATATTTTATATATGGATAATATATATCTAAATTCAATATTCCAGGTGTTCGCAAGTTAATATCATGTTGTGGTGGGCCGTGGTGTTGTAATTTGTGTTGCGTGTTCGGATTGTCATTTTTCACGCCCATGCGAGATCTCAGCAACCAATGAACCGATTGAGATAATGTTTGAACCGTTGGAATCGCACATATTGATTTAGTCGAATAGACATTTTACATCATTTGCACATTGTTGTTGTTGCGGTTGATATAGATCAAATGATCATTGTTGGGTTAACAACGGCACCATTTTGCGTTGGCCGAGCATGAGCTTTGAGCAACACCGCGACGCAACTCAACACCGCGCAAAATTCACATCGCGATGTCAACCAGACAACAACAACAATCTGAAGTTAACCTGAAATCTCTGTTCGACTAAATAAATATGCGCAATTCTGACGGTTCAAAAATTATCTTCATCAGTTCATTGGTTGTTGAGATCTCGCATGGGCGTGAAAAATGGCAATCCGAACACGCAACACAAATTACAACACCACGGCCCACCACAACATGATATTAACTTGCGAACACCTGGAATATTGAATTTAGATATATATTATCCATATATAAAATATTTGAGTAAATCGGAATTGATGGCGTGGGTAAAAAGTACTGTAATGTCTGGAAAAACAGTAAATTGGGCACAGCTCTGCCCTGGGCAAAGCTCTGAGAGGCACTTCGTAGAAGTGCCCACGGTTCACGAGCATGCGAGTGACCGGGGGTGGTGCATTAGCGCCACCTTGGCACGAGTAGAGCTGCCGCAAAGTTATGCGACATCGATGAACAGCATTAGCCTATATGGATCGGGCATAACATCATGGAGTGCCATTAACTAAATGAAGCTACCATCTGACAAGACTCAATCATATATCCACCTCTGTACCGGACCGAGATAGTGGAGGTGAATCACCACACGAATTTTGAGACTTATCGGACGGGGATTCGTTTCTGGCTCGAGTGACTATTCGATTTTATGCTTGGGGGTTATTGGAGAAATGGGAGCTTTCGGAATATTGAAACCACCGCGTCGCAGCGGCCACTTCCCACATACAACGACGTCAAGATGGAGACGAGTCATGTGCAGTCGTATAATAACATGACTGTCATAATCCCGATTTCGTCTTTTATCGGTTTCTGTATATCGTATTGTTCGTGTGGATTTCTTAACATCTGGTGAACATCACGAAATTGGTTATGTAATTTGTACGTGCTTTACTATCCACGATGGCCAACCAAAGCTAGTAACTCACTTCACACTGTAGCTGACGGCTGATCTCCTCCATTTTCGGCTCCGGGACTACATTTCATTTCCACCCCCATTACCACCTCGCGGCTTCTTTACCAGGGATACCGTACAATAACACCACTAACATCAATCCTGATGGTTATTCTGAAAGCACAAACGGCAGGGGCTTTATGTTTATGTTTCCTATGAACTTTGAGCGTACAGAATGACTCCGGGAAATTCTAGAGTCGACTCATTATTACGGTGGGCTCAGATCATGAAGTCAAAGGCCAAACGGGGAACGTGGAACCAGCCGTGACGTTTGCATACACTATATTCAATGATCGGTCCTGGATTATCAGAAATCGCCAGCATCCGATGCAGAACCGACACAGAGGGGTTTCCCAAGCCTAGCGGCTGATTATTTGGCAAATGAAAAATTGAAAGCGAGATATGAAGAAGGTGAATTGAAGGGACTGACACTGGAACAGAGCCGCGCGAGCGCCTTGAAAGACGTTAAGATATAGAGATGCCTTGAGGCTGCAAGGTTAGTGCTTGATGGCGTGTCGCTTATTTCTATCTTTATTCCCTTTTTCTATGCATTCGATTAAACTTCATACAGTCGTACATTGACAAAAATAACTTTTGGTTTCGATTTTGATCCGATTGAAAATGGTGTACACTATGTCTCTTTATTTTCATCGCTTGGCCGAAGCGCCGGCGGAAACGACAGGAAATTAAGCGAGTCGGATTTAACCGAGGTGCTAGGTGCGACGTGTGAGGTACGACGTTGGGGTAAAAAGCACAAGGAGCGATGACATCACCGCTTTTATTGTTTATTACCTCTGATAAATATTTCATCTCTTATTATAGATCGTCTCTGAGTGTCTTCACCATCACCAACCTGAAATCAAAAGCTGTCTGCGAATATAATTTATAGTGTCCATAAACATCTGCGTTGAATGCCTAAAGCAAGTATGACATACCACTATTGTTTGCAGTAACGTTTTTAAATTCCTACATTCATCTGCACGTATCTACATGTACCTACATATTTATGTTTTAGTGCAATGTAATCCGCAATTTCGCATTTGCACAATCGTATCTTTTCGCCTCTTCATCTTTTCTCATCTGTACATTTACATATTGATTGTTCGCTTGAATGCACATCCACTACTCTGTATGCTCGTCAACTCGCAGTAATACGTATATATTCTCCACTTCTTCAGTGAATAACACCACATTACTGGTCAGTCATGGCAGGAGTTGGTCAGACTGTATTTGGCTAACTAGAAGCACTTGGAAAATAGCATACTCGGAATGAGGATGATTCGGACTTGTATTAGTATTGAGAAATCAATCAGTAAATCTTGAAATTCATCGGTTTATGCTTATAATCTCGAGATATTTTGTGTAATTTAAACGTTCTGTGTTGGTTATGACGTATAACGAAAGCCAACACCTCGACTCAAATATGACCAACTATATCGCTCTTCCACTTCACATCTGCTGTTCACTTCCGCCCTCATCATCAATCAACAGCTTCATTTAGACGGCCAACGAATGTGAACGTCGGTGAACATACCCAGAAAGCGCGAAATCACTTATAACACAAAAAACGGCAGAAGCGATCCGCGCAACTCCTCTAAAAGCCATTAATGCGAACATTCGAGGAATCTCAGGACCGGATACCACACACGAAAAGGAAACGGACCTCAGACTTGACACGTCAACTGGGAGATTTCTTGACACTTTAAAACTTTCCATTCACAAGACCCACCAAGCCTAACGTTACTAATTGACCAAAAATAACTACTACAACACTGATTCACAGAGGATCACCAAGCAACTGGAGCGTTATCATCATTATGGTCAATCCTGACTAGTCATTCGCGGTCACGATTATATGATGTGGGATATCATTGGATCTTGAACGCTCAGCGATACAGTTTGCACTAACCACATGAAAAAGCGAAACCACTAGACCTGTTGTACTGACCTCATGAATGAAACTAGCCTTTTTCCCTCATCACTGACGCATCCAACATCACATGTAGTAAAACAAAACGCTCAGTAATTGTATCAAGACATAAGAATGGCATTCTTGCCGATGCCCGCACTGCTAGATCAAAATCTTCTTTAGCTTGATGCAAAGAATTGCCGAAATCATCTGGGCTGCAACCATTGGACTTGTCCGTGTTTCTTGTGCGAATCCTGAAACTTTTCTCATCAGTTCGCATATCTCTGATTTACTCTGTCCCACCGGTGGGGATTCATTTACCCGTATTCTAGGAATGGAAATTGACAAGCCTCACGATTTATGCCGCCGCGCCGTTCAGGCAACCCAAAGCGAGAACCATCATGTTTATGCAACTTACTGAGTATTGTTTTTCACCTTGACACCAAACTATCATCCAACCAACACGATTCACAAATTACTGGATAAAAACTCATGTTCAAACAAACACAGATATTATTTTCCTACTTCACTATGGAACACAATGGCCTTGGTGGCATAAGTAATCGAACACAAGATCTAAAACAGAATAATCACAAAGACAACATCCCTCTTCCCCATAAAATGAAAATCACCGAAAACAGCACTAACAGAAAATTACGCGAATTTTATATGTGACGAACAGGAACGGAAAACATCACTGAAGAAACAAGCAGAACGATCGCTGATCAGTGTGGCAACAGATTAGATTTTGGGCACTAGATCCTTTACACATTTCTCGGGGTTCACTGGTTCGGATGCATGAGTAGAGAAAACATCAATGACAAAACAAAACATCACATTGAGTGAAGGAATTCCAACTGACTATCGGATCATCTCAACAGAAATTTCAGGGCGCTGGAGACGAGTAGCCGCTTTTATCAACCCGGCAGGTAGTGGCTTTGGATTCAAACGCTGAGGTGATGACCAGGAATTGGATGATTCGTGCCGGAGACAAAGCAACATTTTCGGCATTCGGAAGCATGTAAGGCGCGAAACCATCGGAGATGTTCCACCTCCTTTTCTATTGCTACACTAGATAATGCTGAAGGTAACGCCATTTCTGGTGCAAAATATTTCCGAATCGGGAAGCAAATGAACAAAACAGTGTATGAAATGATCGCACGGAATTCGTATTGCCTTTTCCCTCTCTGTTCATACTAACACGGTGCTAGAGACAAATACCATTCCGTCACTGCACAGAGAATAAGCGGCGGTAGCTCCATGAATGTTGCATCTCAAATGTACTGAGTAGTATAATAACCTGAAGTCCGAGTTGATATAAATTCTCATCTTCCATACGCCAGACAGCCCGAACAAGAATGCTGTATTTACTGTCAGCAGTCTTGACAACGATCGCTTTGTAGCATCTGATTAGTGTATTTCTCAGGGTGTCTGTATTCTTTGTACTTGTGGTATGAGAATCACTGTAGTGATCCCTGGTTGACACCAATCTCGCTTTTCATTGCTGCTTTTGGAGAACAGGGGTATTCGATGTAATACTGAATGGTGCTTAGCAAGTCATTCTCATGATTTCTGGGTTTTCGATCATCCCTGGGAAGGACAGTATCTTGATCACCATCCCCAGAAATCGCAGGGGCTCCCTCTGTATGTTTTTTGGTGCACAGCTAGCGATGATGACGCTGTCCCTGACTTACTAGCCAAAACAGCCAAAACCGCACCTCATGGGCAACCGTCCAAATCTGTTGTATCGTCATCGATATTCTGTTCTAGCTGAGGGCTCATTACGGCTCCTGATAAAGGTGTCCAGTAGGTCTTCATAACGTGGGGAGAAGATTATGTTGAGAGGGGAATTAAAGTGTGACAAAGGAAGACCCTAAGGGCCGCTAAGAGTGTCCGTGCCAGGACTGTCTCGTCCTTGATGTTGAGTATAGCGAACACTGTCATTGGGGGAGCAAGTGCATTGTTATCCCTTCAGGGCATGTGGTGGTAAAACATCCGCAAGGATAAGAGCCTTCAATACCCGGAGGATTATGTCGGGTTCCTGAGGGCCTTGCAAAGACAAAGGCCAGCCATGCGGTTCTGCCATTCCCGCTGAGTCGCCTCCTCGGTATTGTGGTTTCCTTCTCCAATTGGCATGGGTTTGTCGCCGGTCGGGAGGTGCAAGGCAAAGCACTTCTTCCCTCATGCTGTGAGTGTCGTCCTTACGCTGAATATCATTAACGTTGGATGGGCAGGGTGCCATGTGCTTGCCATCCCTCCAAGGGCAGGTAGATGAAAATTCAACATCAAGAGATGGTTTGGCCTTCGCAGGTATTCAAGTCGCTGTATCCCCAGGAAAAACCACAAGCGAAAGAATCGTGTGAAAGTCATCCAGACCGGAGGAGCGAAGAAGGCCAGATTTCGGTTCCGTTACGTACGGGGACAATGCACCTGATGAGTACTCTCAATCGTCATTGCCCCAAGGTCGTGAATGGGTAGAGTCCAGAAGCAATATATATTCGGTAGTCACAAAGAACCGATTTAATAGCCCAGAGTAACGAATATTTCCAGAAAAAGTCCAAGACAGTGGTAATGAGGTAATCAAGTTAACCAGAAAAGCGAATAGGGTGGTAGTACACATCGGCGCTGTGATGGTGCGAATACAACTTTTGGTATGGATGACTTGACAGGTTAGCGAAAAAGTGCAAATAGGCAGATCAGCTAAAAACTTACGGAAAAATAAGAGTCATCGGTTAGGAGATAACAATATGTTTGACTGGTGTCATTCAAGAGGTTTCAGCGGATGGAAATTAAGGGATTCAGAATACTGAGATATTAAAATAAGCATGTCGTAGATAGAGACAGGATAAACTGTGGAAGGGAAGGAATATGTTGTTCCAGGTTTAGATGGAATGTAGAGAATGGTGGAGTGAAAGGAAAAACCGGAGCGGGAAAAAGGCGGTATTTGAAGTGGATCAAGCGGTCGAACATTCAGGCGGGGAATAGGCTTGTTGCATGTTGATGGAATGAGATGTAATGAAAGACTCACCATGGCATGGAGCAACAGCAGATTCATGCGGCGTTGATGGGTATTCAGAACATACAGATGGAATAAGGTGTAATATTCGTGGATAAATATCCATCATCAATGTCACGGAGCTGTAACAATAATGATACGGTTTTGGTAGCCAGGGAACACATGTTAACGGCTAGGGGAATGTGTTTCAATATCATCGATTCGGTGGAGCTGTAGTGTTGCACTCTATCTACAAAAATGGTAACCTCAGTACTCGTAACAATATCCGGCTCAATATGGATCCACATTTTGAGCTGCGTCAATGGTGGAATAAGATGTAGCGGAATAAGTACCAGGAACCCCATGTACCGGTAACAGAGTGATCAAACCTTCAAAAATATCTACCGCAATTCAGGGACAGTACTTACTGCCGTAAAATAATAACATCTCAATCCGAAGGTATCGGGAATGTAACAGGCAAATCTTTGTGGTTATGACAGGTACAATGCATCATTATCAGAATTCCGCAGCTCCGTTCGAGAAAACAAATCACAACAGATAAACGTATATTAGAGTGGACAGTCATGGGTCATCTTCGAAATATGAAACATAACGACACCATAGCCCTTAAACACCCAGCACCTCCTCTCTGTCCCGAGTTATCTAGCGGGTGACACATAATGTATCACACCAGCATTACACTAGCCATGCCGGATTGATGTATTTATCAACTCTAGATATAAATCACATAATTAATCCACAACTCAACACTGACTTCAGCCTCAAAACAAAACACAGAACACCAATCCGCGATCCAACTCCTCCTCTTATCCTGACAATCCGGAGCAGCGGTCGAAATATGTAGTTTAACAGCAACACAGTTGCATCAGAAGGTAACACATCAGATGGAGTGAAACATTATGGACAATCTTGGAAATATCATGGAACATAAGAACATCCAAATAATAACCCTTAAACACCCTCTACCTCCTTTTATTTCCCGCGCCGTATGAGTGAAACATGATTCATCACTGCCGCCATGTGCGGAGTTATCATTGATCTACTGTAAATTCAGCATACCCGCCTTGGTTGTTTTTTTTCGTTTTTCCAAAAGAAAAAACACTTTCACTATAACCAGTTCTATCACAAATTCAGCCCTCATAATAAGACTTAAACCTGGCGATCCCCAATCCAACTTCTCCTCTTATCCTTAAAATCCGAAGTTGCGGTCGAAAAATGTAGGTAGCTACTGAACCGCATCATAGTTGCACCTACGTCCAAATTACCCTACCCCACCCTACCAAGCCACCCAACGCGTCGCGTCACCCCGCGTACCCCGCGCTTTCAGCAACTCTTAGTTCCAAGCGCGTAAGCTTCGCACCCTCGAGCTCAGTTTAAGCTCAACTACATCAAATCAGTCTATTCAACCTCTCTCTACACCGCCAATTCATCACTGCCCCCCCTCGATACTGCACAAACATACCAACGAAAGAAATCACAAAACGACTCAGCAAATCCCCCCCCCCCCCATCCACCAATCCACCAGTCCACCCCCGCCCCCTCTGTCCCCACGCTCCCCACGCATCCAACACCCCCGCCCAACGAAACAAAATGAACTCACCCTCGACGCAAACCCCGCAATCCGGCGGCGGAGTCCTCACCGCAACCGAACGTGAGCTGTTACATGAGTATACCAAGCTACTCGGGAATCTTCAGCGGGTGTGTTTTATCCCTCCCCTCTGCCCTTCCCTATACCTTTACCCCATCCACCCCATCCACCCCCCTCCCCTCTGTCTTTACCCCATCCCCTATACCTTTCCACCGCCGCCCCACCGCCCTCCCCCCCTCCTGTGGGGAGGGGGGTATAACCCATCCCACAACCACAAGCAACTAACCCTCCACCCAGTTAGCAGCCGTAACATCACACCTAGCCAACACGCCGACGTTAGAGATTATGGATTCGCTTCGGGTGTTGGAACGGAAGAGTGCGCTTGTGTTTACGTTGTTGAAGGCTAGTGTTTATGATATCTTTTTGGATCAGGGGATTCATGAGGAGGGGGAGGGGGAGGGGGAAGGGGAGGAGTAATGGGATGAGGCGGGGGGAGGGCGGGGGGGGGGGGGGGGGGGCGGTACACACAGGAGCAGGATGGTGATAGGGGGGGTATAATCACAGAAAAGTGCGGCGTTTCAGGAGTTTTTATTTTCATTCTTTTTTCTTTTTCTTTTTCTCTTTATTTTTCCATATTTTCCATATCTTTCCAAAAAAAAAAAACATCTTCATATCAAAATGTCGTTTTCCCTTTCACTATCCCCTCCAATTTCGCCCTCAAAAACCCGCAAAGACCGGAAATAAAACATCATCTTAATCATGGAGTCAAAGACCTTTAAAATCACGTGATACACGAGTCACATATCCACCATAAACCTTTAGTTCTCAATATTTATAAGCCGTTTTACAATATCCCCTCTTGGCTTCCTTCTCCTTGTCGATGGGAAGGAAAGAAGGAAGGAAGGAAGGAAGGAAGGATGGCTTTCTTGGTTTTTTGTTTTTTTTTGTTCTTTTTTGTCTTTTGCTTTGTCTTTTGTTTTGGTTTTTCTTTGTATTTTGCTTTGGTTTGGTTTTTTTTTTTTCGGTTTTCCTTCGGTTTTCTTTCTTTTCCTTCGATTTCCTTTATTATTATTATTATTATTATTATTATTTTCTTTTGTTATTTTTTTTTTCAACAAACGTTATTTCCGTATATCCATCACACCAAACAAATTCCACTCTCCTATAATCTATTCTATCCTCTTCATCTATTCCCTTCATCTGTAAATCCTAACTAAAAAAATCCCAGCTCCAGAAATAAATGCATCATCATCATCATCATCATCATCATCATCGTCATCAACTTTAAGTTTTCACAAATTTCATTCCTTGCGACTTTAGTAGAGGATTCGGTAACCACAACAGGCTGGAAATTACTGAATACTGAAGTTCGAATACTTGGTCGTGTGATGTGATGTGGAAGTAATTTGTGTTGTTTTGTGGGTTTGGAGTTACGGGGGGGGGGAGGGTTTGATTTTGAGATGGATATTTATGGTGTGGTACTATCTTAATTCCTTTTTATACACACCTAATCCCATACACACACACACACACACACATCCCATCCCACATACACACACCCATCCCACATACACACACACACACATAGACGCTCACACACCCAGTATCCCCAGCCCCAACTCCAACTCCAACTCCAGCAATGCATCAATCATCAAACAATCATTTTCCGCCATTCTGGTAGTAAATATAGCTACAGTATCCTCCGATTCCGTGTCCCCGAAATCAGAATCCTATCCCAGATCCTCTTCTTTCCCATCCCTATACCCTTCCATCATTTAAGCACTCAAATTCTGCAAAAGCTAGGATCATTCTCCATCTCCTCTCTAACAATATCCAGTCCACCAACAAGTTCACCCTTAACATACAACTGAGGATACGTAGGCCAATCGGAATAAACCTTCAACCCCTGTCTAACCTCATCATCGGCCAAAATATTAAAAAAGCCATACCGAACCTCCTTCTCTCTCAACAACGCCACAAGCTTCTTCGAAAACCCACATTGAGGAGCCGCTGGCGTTCCTTTCATGAATAACATAACCGGAGCAGCGGCGACCAGCTTCGCGAGACGTGTGTTGATGTCTTCTTCCTCTTCTTGTTGCTGGTTGTCGTTGCCAGGGGTGGGCGCGGTGCTTTGAGGAGGAGGAAGTGAAAATGTTCCGCCGTTGCTGTGCTTGGTTACTGCGGCTGTGAGCTTGGCGGGATCTGCGCCGGAAATACTGTCGAGTGTAGTGTTGTTCCGGAGGAGAACGAAGTATGGCACTGCGCTGACTTCGTAGGTCTCGGAGATGTCGGGGTGCTCTTCGGCATCGATGGCGAGGAAGAGAGTGGAGGCGGGGGATTGGGAGGCGAGGGTTGAGAACACCCTGGGGGAGGTTAGTAGATGTTGATAGGTAACGGGGATGCGAGGGAGGAGGAAGGAGGAAGGAGGTAGCAGGATTGGGACGACAGCTTAACGAAAATGGGTGGGTTTCGCGAGAATATGAGATGCTGAGTCACGGAGGAGTAAAGCGGGGTGAAGCTGCAGTGCATGAACACTGAACACTCCCAACTGCTATCTCGCTGCCTCAAAGTGTCCCGGCGCGACGATAACAAGCTCCATTCCCTCGATTCTCCCCAGTTTCGGTACTCCTCATATCCGGTCGCGAAAAAAAGACGGGGAGCATACTGGTTCATCTGCGCACATGGCGCGGCCCAAGGCGCATGAAAATTCAAGACGACCAGGGAAGTCTCGGGAGCATTAGAGATGAGATCATTAAATTGATCGACGCTGGTGATATTTTGAACTGTTGCCATTGTAGTTGTTGTGTTTTGCTATGCCGTGGATGTGGTTGTTGGATTGGGAGGTTCAGGTCGTGGCGTAGCTTGGTGGCGGCACGGGGAAAAATATAGTGGGGTATGTGTGCTGCGATGGGGATGGGTGCTGCTCTCTGGGCTCCCTGGGCTTTCTGATGACGCAATCGGAGGGTCTGGATGGGAAGGATGTGAGAAGCTGAAAACGAGCTAGGAAGAGGTTCTCCGAGCACAGCCTTCGGAATTTTGAAATGTTGAAATGATGAAATGAGAGAATGCGTACTGTGGGGAGATTACCCGGCTATCGTGGTATTACTACTGACCTTCTTGAGCACTCTATTGTCTCGCAAGGTGCCATACAGCTGTGATTAATACATGTGCTGCTTTATTGATTTTGTTTCCGCGGATACATTTTATAAAATTAGAAAAATTATTTCTGTATTATTAACGCAAATTCTTGGATATCTTTTACTCCGCAGAACAAATCAATTGCGGCCGTCCTCAACTCTGTTTCCTACACAAAGCTTTATCGCGAAATATGTTTCTTTGGTAACTCTCTGGTCAATACACAACCCGCATGGTTGCATACTCGTACACACCCCCGATCGACAACGTGCATAGCGGCTTGGCATACACAGGGTAAAGGGTGTCCGACTCTAGACACAGCAACACGTCTTCCCGTAAACACCAAACGCGCAAAGAGAGAGAAATTGCCGACACGACCAGCAGCTAACACCGGCTCAATTCAAGCCAGCGACACGGCAAGGCAGATAAAATGCGCTTTTTGAAGCCTGGGTGGCTTACACATTCTAGTACGTGAGAAGCGCGTATTAAATTCCAGAGGAAAGCTAATACGCGATACGATAGCCGACAAGAAGGCTTGCGAAGTTTACTCTTTACATGTGTCGCCAGATGGTCAGCGATTAGCTACAGGTGGTTTTGGGTATGTGTTGAGCTTCTGAAAGCTTCGGATTGGGTGTAAGCTGATTGTAGTTACCCGATTGAAGACGGAAATGTCAGAATCTGGTCAACAGATGCCATCTACAAGTCCCACGAACCCGCTGGTCAAAATATCCCCAAGCAACTTTGTTCGCTATCCCACCATTCAGGGGCGGTATTAACAGTGCGGTTCTCTGGCAACAACCGATACCTCGCCTCCGGCTCCGACGACAAGATTGTATTAGTCTACGAACGAGATCAAACTGCAGGCGCGCGTCCAGTGTTCGGAAGCGGAGAATCACAGACGGAGGTTTGGAGGACACATCGACGATTGGCAGGCCATGACAATGATGTTTCCAATTGTGGATGGTCTGCGGATTCCTCCAATTTTGGTGTCTGTTGGTCTAGATTCAAAAGTTATCATCTGGAGTGGATACACATTTGAGCGGCTGAAGAGGATTGACGTCCACCAATCCCACGTCAAGGGGACTCTGCTTCGACCCGGCAAATAAATACTTTGCGACAGCCAGTGACGATCGAACTGTCAAGCTTATCAAGTTTTCGTCACCTAATAGCAACTCTACAGCTCATGACCAGGCAGGCAACTTTGTTGTCGAAACAAGCATCGATGCACCATTTTCTACCTCGCCTTTGACTACATACTTCGACGATGCTCCTGGTCTCCAGATGGAGCTCATATTGCTGCCTCCCAACGCTACAAACGGACCAGTCAGCTCAGTTGCCATCATAAACCGTGGAAACTGGGATAGTGAAATCAACCTTATCGGTCATGAGGCACCTGTGGAAGTATGTGCGTTTGCGCCTCGTATGTTTACTGGTACACCACCTCAGGGTCCAGTTACGGTCATTGCATGCGCCGGACAAGACAAGGCGTTGTCGATTTGGAACACATCGAACCCCTCGGCCGTTGGTGATCATTCAAGACATTGCAACAAAAGCAATGACCGATCTCGCCTGGACACCGGACGGAAAAAAGATCTTCATTTCATCTCTAGATGGGACTATAATATGGTCTAGCCTTTGACGACGGCGATCTTGGCCACGTCCTTCCAGTAGAGGAAAACGAAATGATTCTCCAAAATTCGGAGTCGGTCGCAAAGGTGCTACTTTACCAGAAGGCCCAGACTCTATGAAACTTGAAGAACTCTCCAAAGCCTCAGAGAGAAAAAGAAGTGGAAGGCCGCATGGGAGCTTTAATGATGGACGGTACCAACGGCAGTGGAAATGCAAATGGCGATGTCCCCATGGCCAATACCGGCGCTGCAATGGGTCCTCAATGGCAAGTGCAGCCTCCTGTTGCTGAAGCCGTCCCCTGCTGCTCCCGCGGAACAGGCAGAAAAGGAACGCCCTTTTAAGCAGAAAATCACCATCACCAAGGACGGCAAGAAGCGTGTTGCACCTTTGCTTGTCTCGACCGGTGGAGGTGGAAGAAGCACTCTTCCCAATGCACAGCTCCTTCAGGCCGCCGCTTCCAATAGCAGTACTGGAAAATCTCGACCCCAAGACAACTCTTGACCTTTCTCGACCCTTTGACGGTCTTCCCAAAGGTGGTATGGCCGCGTTGGTAATTAGTAATAAACGAAAAGCAGAAGAGGAGCCCGAGGGCGAAGTAGGTTCCCGCAGCAGGCAGTTAACAACAAGCGGATCTCCGTAATCTCGGCACCAGACCTCAAATCTGCTCTCGAAACCCCCGAGTTCCTACGACCGGCAATTATAAACCCTTCTCTCAGCGTTCTCACAAGTACGCCTCGCTGTCCCCAAGTCCGTAACCTTTGTTGTCAGCGTTTCTCGACAGCCAGGGCCACCCCTCATCATCGATTCCTAGTGCGGGTGCCAACCTCTTCCTCTTCCACAGCAGGCCCAGCATCCCACCGACTGGATTTTCGAGGCAAACAACTCCGAGAACCAACCCGTAACCCTTTCACGGGCCGGCAAAGTTCTCTGGCTAGATTTCCTCCCTCGCTCCGTTCTCCTAGTCACCGGAAACAGCAACTCTTCTCCGCCGCTTGCGAAGATGGAACCGTACATACCTACTCCCCCGTCGGCCGGCGATTAATGAACCCTCTAATCCTCGAATCCACCCCCTGCTTCCTCGCTCAAGCGGCTGGTTCCTCATGACCATAACCGCAGCAGGTCTCTGCTACGTCGGAACCTCCAAACAAAATCCGCCCGCACATCCCCCCGTATCCCTAGCCCCAATCCTGGACATCGCAAACCTCCCCAAGGAAGGCGTAATCAAAAGCCGAAGCAGTAAGTAACAGATGCAGGAATCAACAGTCGAGGACAATTGATAGTCAGCATAGGATCCGGGGATGGGTTCGTATTATACAATAAAGATATGATGATATGGCAACGAGTTACAGAAGCTTGGTGGGCTGCTGGGAGTCAATATTGGGATACTTCTGGAAGCTATAGATCTCAACCCGCGGCTTCTGGTGGTGATGCTGTACAAGGTCCCCCGCTTAGTGCTGGTATTATACCGCTTCTGGAAAGAAGAACTACTACCGAGGTCCTCCTCCATGGAAGAGGTAGGTGGTTGCAGAGAGTCGTCAAGTTGTGTTTATCAATGAGAAGGATTCGAGGGCTTTGAAAGGCTCTGTCAGTATTGCCCATTTGGAGAATCGTATAGCGGCCGCATTGCTGCGGGTGATAACAGAAGGTTTCAGGGGCTGGATCATGACGTATGTGAGACGAATTGCCAACAGAGGGGATTAAAGGGAAGTGGAGAGGTATTACGGGAATTTGCTGGGAAGCTGGAGGAGGAGAAGATGAAGATGAAGGGATGAGGATGGTGATGGTGATGAAACTATCTGTGGTTGGTCAAAGAGGGAGTGTTGAGGGATATGGTTTACGGCTATTGGTAGTTTTTCTTAGGCTATCTATAATTGCGGGGGGGGGGGGTGGGGGGTTTGGATATGGATGGGTTGTCGGATAATGCTAACATAAACCAGGTAAACACCGCGATCTGTCAACGCATCACAGTACCGTATGCAAGGTTATTTAGGTATCATGGAAACAGATGAAGAGGAGTTGTAGGATCCTGGGAGTTGTAGGATTCCTGGGCTTTGTCTGTATTTTTTTTCCTGCCCCTTTTTTCTGGCACTTGCGGTTATCTGCATGCATCTTCTGGCAAATCTTATGTACCTAGAACTTAATGTTGTGTTATTACCATACCCCATACCATACCACTAACAAAACTTTTCTCACGAATGATTTATAATGAACATAATAAAACATAATAAACATAATGAACATGATGAATATAACTAATATACCGTTTCTGTAGCTGTTTCTGTTTCTGTAGCTATTTCTGTAGCTATTTCTGTTTTCTGTAGCTGATGGATCTTCATGGGATATCACTTCATACCTTATACGACACCGCGGATGGGGAACGTTATGATTGGAAGGGAGTTAATGTGGTATCACTATGTAGTCGGCGGTGTTGGTGCGCTGTTGGTGCGTGTGTGGGTGGGCTGTTGGTGGGTGTTGGGGCTGTTGGTGGGCTGTTGGTGGGCTGTTGGTGGGCTGTGGTGGGCTGTTGGATGGTTGGAACTGGAGATTGGATTGGATTGGATTGTGAGTTGGATTGGAATTGTGATGTGATTGTGATGTGATTTGTGATGTGAATTTGGGCTTGGAACTGAACCTTGACTGCGACGCAAAACTTGACCGGCACCTCAAACCTGAGGTTGGTGGGGGGTTTGGGGTGAGGGTGAAGTCTGGTTATATACAGACATACATACATACATAAGACCGAGCTTGGTTTCGAGACATCTCGTGTCGTGGGAATTTGGTCTCTTAAGTCTCGGGACGTCTCGAGCGTCCTGGCGAGGCCCGCTCGAGACTTTTTGCCCCAAACAAAAAAAAATGGAAAAAAATTCAAAAGAACAAATAAAAGAACTCAAAAAAAAAAACTACAATTCCTCCAAATATTGCATTTTCCAATTGCCTTCCTTTTCTTCATTCCCTATTTCCTAGTCTCCAAAATAGGTAACTCAGAAAATAAAAAATACCAAAAAAAATACAATTCTCCGAGTACTGCCTTTCTGGATTCTCATGCTTTGTGCTCTCCAATCTCCCAATCTTCAACCTCTGGAATTCCATTCCAACTTTTGATGGGGAGTACTGCGGTTGTAGTTTTGCCTAGCAAGCGATTCCCATTCTTTAGGATAAGAATTTTGACATTAGAACAACCCTAGCATTCAGCCTGCTAGCTCGTAATATGGCTTCTGATGCTATCTGAAATTCCCATGAACTATGTAAATTTTTTTTTGTCATTTTTACCAAATTTACATTATTTCCTAAGTCTCGAAAAGTCTCGAGACGTCTCGTATCGTGGAAATCTAGTCTCGTCGGTCTCGAGACTAAAACTCGAACTCTCGTCTCGAGTCGCTCGTCTCGTATGCATCCCTAGTAATTCCTGCAGTCTATACACGCTATGCTATGGAATTGTCTCGTTCAGGAATTCTGTCGTTCATAGCGATGTTGCATGAACCTATTGGAAAGCAGTTGAATCAAGCAGGGACAGAAAGCTGCAGGTAAACAAATCAGCAGAACAAAACGCCAGAAACGATAAAAGAAAGGAAAACTCGTGCATGGAGGACAGATATCGAAGATCACGAGCGAAGACCGGATGAACAAGAGAAAAGTCGAGGGGATGATGAGTATTTATGAGCGTACATAGAGAGCAACCAAAAGTGTAATGTAAGCAAGACTAGCATCCATTCTCCGCATAGGCGCTAAGGCCTTAGGTGAACTACAATAATGGAAGATATGGCTGGTGGGCTGGGTGGGCATGGGAAAGGATGGGCATGGGAAAGGAGGGGCATGGGTGGGCATGGGTGGGTATGGGTGGGTATGAGAGGAAGGGGAATGGGGTGGGTATGAGAGGAAGGGGAATGGGTGGGGATGAGAGGAAGGAGAATTGGGAACTGGGAATTGGGAATTGGGAATGGGAATTGGGAATGGGAATTGGGAATTGGGAATTGGGAATTGGGATTGGGAGAGTCCTTTTCGTATGATGACGACGTTACAACTTCAGTTATCTGAGTTACAGGAGAAATTCCGAAACGCGGAAGGAAGAGGCGGAGAGGGATGAATGAAGGGAATTAGAGAGAGAGGAAGAGAGAAGCGCGGATATGCGAAGAAAGAAAAACATAAAGAAAAAAATAAAGGAAAAAATAAAGGAAAAAAGAAAAATCAAGGAAGAAGAAGAAGAAGAAGAAGAAAGAAGAAGAAGAGAAGAAGAAAGAAGAAGAAGAAAGAAGAAAGAAGAAAGAAGAACGAAGAAGAAGAAGAAGAGAAGAAGAAGAAAGAAGAAAGAAGAAGAAGAAGAAGAAAGAAGAAGAAGAAGAAGAAGAAGAAGAAGAGAAGAAGAGAAAGAAGAAGAAGAAGAAGAAGAAGAAGAAGAAGAAGAAGAAGAAGAAGAAGAAGAAAGAAAGAAAGAAGAAGAAAAGAGAAAAGAAGAGAAGAAGAAAGAAGAAGAAGAAGAAGAAGAAGAAGAAGAAGAGAAGAGAAAGAAAAGAAGAAGAAGAAAAGAAGAAGAAGAAGAAGAGAAGAGAAGAAGAGAAGAAGAAGAAAGAAGAAGAGAGAAGAAGAAGATAAGCTCTGCGGCGAATCGCAGCAGGTTAGACAGTATGGCCGAGCGGCGAACGGGGCGTGACTGTGCTAGGCGGACTATTCACAAGACTGGACAGGAAGACGATGGAGAAGAGAAGAGCATAGAGAGGAGCGAGGATGGTAGGCTTATATTGTAGAGGTACAAAGAATTTACTTGAAAGTAACCTAATCCTCTTTATATACATGACTATGGTCCGTTATTACATTTTTCCACCCCCGATTTGTAAACTTCTCCTCGTTCTTTGGTATTAATTGCTTCTCCTCATCCCTCAGTAATCAGTTTTCCCCTTTCCCTCAATTCCCCTTCCTTTACTGGTTAAATCCTTCTCTTTCCGTTATCACAAAATCCCATTCATTATTCGGTAACCCTCCTGCAACGTTTACGGAAACTTCTCCATACCAGCGACGTCACTAGTTTGGATCGCGGGTGCTCTAACGACAAGGGACTGGTATCCCGCGCCTGCCCTTGACAGTTTAAAAGCCAGGGCCCAACACTGTAACATACATCATAAACTTAAGTTTTTTTGCAGGGAAGGTATGAGAAATTTAAATCAGGTCGAATTGAAGCGAATTGAATAAGGGTAGGATTATTCGAACATAAATGGTAGCATAGGTAGTTTCTGACCTACAGGCTTATTAAGATCATTTTGCTATTCCCCTTTTGCGATTTTGTTGCTATGGGTGCTGGATTCTGGGTATTGAGGTTTGGGTACTGAGACCTGAGGATAGAGAATTGGGGATTTGGGGATTTGGGGATTTGGGGGGGGGTATTAGGGGGTATTTGGGGTATTTGGGGGTATTTGGGGGTAGGAAATTTTTAGAAACCAACAATCTAAGCCGATCCATATGCCTGATCTTGAAACCCTGCCAAAATCTGTGGGAGCATACGGTAGCTTTTTGAATGTCAACCACAACGGCACAATTTCCAGACCTCTCAGTCGTACAAACTACTTTGACATGATGGCCAAAACGGCCTGTACGGCCTGTACGGACTTTTGGAATATGAGAACTGTACGGCGACCCAGTTCGGTTTACTGTCAGTAGTATAAACTGGTTGCGAACTGTTTGAAACTGCGAAAACTGGTTTGTCCGGAGGAACTGGTTTATGAAGGGGCAATAAATATTATTCAGTGCCTACATAACAAAATTCTATCCTAATTGGGTCGCCAGAAATCACAAGTGACACTTACGATTGAAGCTCTGGGGCCCATTAGTGGCGTCCATTGTATTTGCCTGCATCAAATGGTAGTCCTAAAATGAATGATCTGCTTGCATTTGAAAAACAGCAGCTCAGACTCAGAAGTCATCGCGGGAACTGATGTGAAACCTGGTTACCAAAAACTGGTGGATGAAGGAGGGTTGAGATACTGGCAGGCTCGGCCACCGGTGGGTTCAAACGAGGTTGAATACATTATTCATTCCTGCATGGACTGGTTCCCGATGCGGTTAAAATGATTTGTATTTACCGAGTCCGTTTAATCACTGCACTGCAGTTACCTGGTTCTATGGACCCCGCAAAACTGAACCAACTGTGTATCCGGGACGCCAAAACTGCACCAACTAACTGTGAGTTGTCAGTTCAGTTTACCTGGTTTACGATTTTAACCGTTAAACTGGCTACGTGGTTGGGAGGTCTGTTTTCTAGCGTTACTGATTATGGAATATTTATCTTAGCTATTTGTAACTTAGAATGAAGAATCAATGAAGAATCGTCGGTAAGCGCTGGAGTGAAGTTGTGCTGTGACATAATATTGTATAAATCGTTTTGATCCAAATAACTGGTCAAAATTGATAAATACTTAAATTGATGTGTACATACCGAAACAAGCGACCCTTCGGGATTCAAATATGCTGCGGCCATGGTTTCTGGGGGGCACGACGACTTTAATATTTATACTTAGCGCATAAACTTGCAAAATCTGGAGTCAGAAGCCGATAGTGTTTGGAAATGAATGTTTGGATATCAGGAAGATGATTTTGTGGACAAAACCAAAAGGACCTGGTCCCGCCATAACCTTACGGTTGCAAGCGCGTATGACAAATAAATAGACAAAAGGACCTGGTTGCCCAGATATTGAGATAAAAGTGTTCTGGATTTTTCTCGTTTTTAGGTTAGAATGCGCATATCGTGAATGATGTGTGTTTAAAAGCAACAATGCCTGATAAATGAGAAAAACACGAGATTTCGTTAAATAAGGCCTACAAATAATTCCAGCAGCGAGTTCGTGTAACCATGTCTACTTGATACCACCTTGAAACCATTTGTAGGGTCTCCTTTTCATAACAAATGATTCGCCGGAGTCCCTGGGGTATCCAAAACTTCCATCGCCGCCATCATATATGTGAATTGCCAGCCGCTTTATATCACAGGGTCAAATCATAAAAATCATTTCATTACAAAACAAAGTAGACCAGAATTCGCATTATCCTTCAAGACCATCCAAGTATAACTCTTTCCTCCATGCAATACGTTGCGTTTATCACGTATGAATCTCAAAATCAAACCAGAAATCTACAAAGCCCTTCGCTTCTCCACCCGAGTAATCATTTACATCGACAACCGTCACCGAAACTACCCTTTTCCCGCCTTATCAGTATCCAACAAAGGCTCAAAACATCCGCGTCCCATTGACAAAAGTTCTTCTCACACTTCCAACTAGCTACACTGTGTCGAAACTCAAAAAATGACCACACAATCACGCATATTCCCACATTCCATAACCAATTCTTCTCCTCGTCAATCATCTACTCGTCAACTCGCTATTTTTATTCCTTTGCCCCATGCGCGCGTAGAAGGTTCGCCACCTCTGTATGCCCATATGCCTCTGCTAAGCGAAGTGGACTAATAAACCATCTACTAAGATTGTCATTGAGTGGGATCAAGTTGATATCAGCACCGACGTTCAATAGACGGCGGACGATATGCAAATGACCAGATTCT
>JAJJXM010000176.1:0-23568 GCA_024516155.1 Pyronema omphalodes | reverse complement strand
TATCCCTATGCTATGCCACGGTGCTGTTATGATGCTATATATCCCTATTTATCGACGCAAAATAGAAAAAACAGAAACAGAAACAGAAACAGAAAAAGAAACAAGCAAGACAACAAAAAGAAAATCCGAGACATCTATTTTCCGAGGAACCAGGGCTGAGCTGCCGAATTTAAAAGAAAAAAACAGGGGCGGGTCGTGCAGGTTGGAGCTGAGGCTGAGGCTGGGGAGCGAAGCAGCGCTGCAGCGCTTGGAAGCTGAGAAAAGGGGAATCACCGGGCGTAGAAACATCAAGACTCAAGAGGAAAGTTTCTAGTTCTGATTCTGCTTTTGTTCTGGTTCTGGTTCTGGTTTTGGTTTTGGTTTTGGTTCCGGTTTTAGTTCTGGTTCTGGGGGTTGGGTGATGGGTTTGTATGTATCGGGTGATTCTATTTACTACCTATTTCCAGAAACTAGAAAACATTTCACTGGCAGAGTCAGACATGTTTTACATAGCTTCATCTGTCCACCTTCACGCCTAGTTAGGTGCTTGGTTGCTAAGAGACCCGGATACACAGAATGTCTAACTTCACTCGCGCGGGTAACTACTAACAGGCTGTTATTTTTCAACCGCTACTGGGGAAGAATTATAATTATACGAAGCTGTAATTTCGCTTATGGGAGTTAATAAGCGGTTATCTGGGGATGTGACCCGGGGGTGTGGGGAATGTATTATTTTATGTACATACTCGTAACTTGGGTATAGTAGAAATTAGAAATTAGAAATTGATGATATAATTTCGCTTGTCGTTATGTTGTATAGAGTACATAGTAGATTGATGACTGAATAAGGGTTAAAATTTAACGAGGCTACAAGAGTTTTTTTTGTCGATGTTGGCAAGAAGGTTATACATGAATTTATTGCATCGTATGGCATCGTATTGTGACTGAAGTTAGATTATAGATAAAGAAGTACTGTACATCGAGTTGAATTTTTAAAATTCCTTACAAACTCAATGGCGGGAATGCTTTTTTACATACCAAGAGAAATTAGTTATCTACATATATCACAAAATCTTTGATCAGGAAGGCTAAAATATACTGCAGTAGGGTTGCTAGCTACATATGTATAGTCGCTAATTAAATTTATCCGTACTCGCGAGCCCCGAATTTCCGCTTTGCATTCTGCAGAAATGCTATGTATGTGAATACTAAATAGATACAGAGATATATAGATGGAGCGTCATTCAACTCTTGAATCTTGAGTTGAGACTTGGAACTTGGGAGGAAGGTTGTATCGGCGGTACCGTTATGAAGGGGTAGGGGTAGTGGGAGTTACTTGCGGGGCGGTGAGGAAGGGACGTCACTTGCGGGGCAAGCGATAAAAGTTTTTACTACTATATTTCCTAAACTTTAATCGGCAGCTCAGCTAAGGCTCATTATTGTAACTCGTGGGAAAGCGGTGGGTGATATGAGAAGAGTTGCGTCCAGTCTGAATACCGAAGTGTTTAGAGTTTGAAGTTTCTAGATCATGGGGTACGTGTTGTTTGTAGAGTCGTACTGCTAAGTCACTGCTCAATCGGGCTCGACGGTATCCTTATCACTCTCTCGAGATCCGGGGACCGGGATCTATTCCGTCTGTCTTCGGATATCCTTTTTGATGAATCCTTGAACCTCGAACTTTGAACTTCAAAATCCAGATTCCGAATCATTTGATGTCAATTCTCCTGATTAATGTAGTCAATACCTCATCCAGCAGTCCGGAGTTGATAAGTCAAGATGACTCTGAAATTCCAAACCCCGCGCCATGAATCCTCCATGATCGAAAGTATAGTCCATTTTCCTTATGCATCGTCATTTTAATATCTTATTCAAGATGTCCGGAGTAGAGTAGAGTCGAGTTGCTATGGAACAGTTTTAAAGGTCTTCAAGGTTCCAAAGGTTCCAAAGTTTTGGAAATTTCAAAAGCCGGGGATGTGAGGTGAAATTGTTTCTGGTGTTTCGAGATGACTGCTGTAGAGACAAAAAGTGTCTATCATGATGGAATCGATTAGGCAGCAGTATGGATCAACACATAGGGTGTTGTTCGAGGGATAAGTATCTTAAGAAGAGGCTTGAGCGTCGAGTCAGAATGGATGTGATGATTTTGTTTCTCTTTGCTTTGCTTGCTTTGATTTGCTCCTCTTTGCGTCGCTTCGATTTTCTAGCTCCAAAACGAGGCCCTTCTCCGGAACCTTGGTGGAACGAATGCTGAATTACATCTTCTGAGCTTCTGAGTTCCGCAAAGGAGATTACCGAATCCACCACTGACTCTTTCTCCGGGATTTTTTATGCATTGTTTTATTATGATCTCGTTGTAATAGCAGTGATGCAGGGTATCACGATCCGCTGTAATGGAACCACGCCATCGAACCTTCACCCGGATGTGTCAGGGTTCCAAATTCTGCCTGGTGAGTCGTCATGGGATGATGGGTTCGGGATCTTATATTTCCGTTGCATTTTTGGGACCTGCTACTTTCAGCTATGCTGCTGCCTTCAACAATTTTCAGTCGAGATATCGTTTCCTCCACGGCCCTCCTGATATGTGTTACTGTACATGGAGTGCTTTAACGGTGTCGAATCGCTTTGAAATACTGTAGCCTCAGCTCGGACTCGTCTAAACTCTATGTACGCATGAAAGCTACAGAATCAGCACCATAAGGCTTATCAGTCGGATCTCAGGGTCCTGCTAATGCCCCCGCCTCCCCTCCTCCTCCCCCCCCAATATTCGCTTCGACTGTGTGCTCCACGGGCTGTCAATACCATAATCGTGAGATTGCGTACTCGCATCACACTGCAAGGCCTAGCACACCTAGCACACGCGTATACTCTGGATCTCCACCATATGCCGTCTCCAGGTCCGGTGACGTCGCCGTACTATGTTGGCATAGTGGCATAAGCCAGTCCCGGAAGCTTCGGCCAAGCATTGCCGACGTTCCCCAGACTGTCGTTCAAGGCCGTGCGGAGGCGTGGGGAGGCGTGGTGATCAGGGTCCTAAACCTTCTCGTTTGTCGTATAACTCTGTTGCCATTTGCTGATGAAGGTTAGAGATCTTCAACCGTCGCTTGAATGAAACTTTGGTGTTGATTTGCAGACGGGCTACCTCTTCGTCGATTGCATCGATTTCGGGATAAAACAGTTGACGCCTAGTTTTATTTCGGAATAGCTGGAAGCTAACCCGCGGGTCACTACTTTAGTACTTGTTTTTAGCATAAACTAGTCCGTCTTAGGTTGCATCAATGCATCAACCTACACTAACACTCCCAAGTGCCGCTGCTGTATATCGCAATGTCTCCGATGCCTTCTGATGTCTCTATTTACGTCGTGATGAAAGTGCACTCATTCTGTACGTTACGTGCAGCCCATATTCATCTCTCAACCACGGCATGGGGGAAATGGAAATTGGATAATTGGTGAAAACAGCGGGGAGTACAATTGGAGTATAGACTGTAATCGAGTAAATCAATCTTTTTTTCTTTTTCTTTTTTTTTTTCTTGTCCCCGGCTTGGGATTAGATGCTACGGGAAAGTGCAGAGCGTGCAAAGCGTGCAGAGCAGGGCTAGAATACGTGATCCAAGCTTCAGTCAAAGAGATATTATCCCTCCCGTGCAGTGTGATATCACGTCTTGTCTTTGCATGCCTTGCACGTTTTTCTACGAATTCGCTCCACCTCCATCTTACCTGAGCCTTCGAAAAACTCCCTGATCCTCTACTAACACCTCTAATCTCCTCGAAGCGACTGTCCTATATCCTTACTTCCACAATGAATTGAAAGAGCAAGATACTGTACAGAATATATTATTTATCAGCAAAAGCAACATAAAACTTATTACACCTTACCGCCGCACCTTACACACCGCCGGTAAAACCAGGAAGCTTGGTTACTTTGGGTCCTTGACGAACTATTAGATACAAACACACCTTCCCGGAGATCCCGCTGTTTCCGGTCGTGAATCACCCGTCAACTAGATAGCCCATACTCACTCTCTAACACCTTGGATCTTCTGGGCTTTCTCACCTTGTTTGCTGTCTACTCACCACACCTCTGTTCCATAGCACCTCAACACTATTACAACATCTTCGGAACGCCGCCTTAATTATCGAGAATATTGAACATTGTACACCATATCGCCGAAGAAGCAGCGAAACGACATTACAGACAAAGAAAAGGAACAGAAGAACAAGCAAGTAACGCTCACGTATCGTTCGCTCAGCTGTAGAAATTAGGCGACAACAACGCTTTTGACAACTGCAACGGAACACCTGCATACAATTGTACTTGACCGAGCGTACCGCCACGACCAGACATCATGACGAGATCACGGTGTACGTTTCTACATTCTATACTTCCCCTCAGCTCTACCCCTCACAATTATTTCTTCACAACCCTCACTTCCCTTACCTTAGTAGCTGGCTCCTGGTTTCATAACTGTAACCTCACATCATCCCTTCCCACCATAATTGCCTTGTTACCGCCGGAGACACACCTAGCATAGGGTGGCTTAGAGAAGAAAAGAAAATACGAAGAACTCCTAAGAAGCTGACACAACTGTGATAATAGCATGGTCCGCGTCCCTCGCCTCCCTCGTCGGTTCTAAATCTTCTCGCGACTCCTCCGCGGAACCCTCCTCTTCCAAACGACAGTCCAAGTCATTACGAACTCGCTACGGCTCCTCGAATAACGACGAATCTAAAATAAACGAAGCTACGAAGTCAAATCGAGCGAATACTTTCTCCGTTATTCAAGCCAGAGACACAGAACCAGACACGATGTCACCAGAAGGAACAGTACCAGCAAGAGGAATGATGAGGCCAGAGACAAGTCAAGGAGATGTGCCAAGGCCGCAGTCGATAATGCAGATACAGCCGCAGCAATATCAAGAGGTGGATACGAGGGATATTTTGCCGGAATTGCAACCCGTATTGGGGTTTTTGAATGCACATAGCCAAAGGTTTACAATGAGGGGTATTTTATGAAGTTGGCGGACTTAAAGCCTGGTGAGTCTGCACGATTTTCCCGGAGGTTCTACATGGTTTGCGCACGTGCGAAAGCAGCGGACTACAGCGAGGAGAGAATTGCGCTGGGGGTCCAAGTCGGCAACACAGCTTTTGCGGGATCCTCATGATTGTGAGGTTTACAGCGCGGTAAAGAAACAGACTTCGCGAGCTTTCCAAGCTCTGCAAAACTCGTACGATTTGCGGGCTCCTTGGGCTTCGTTCGTATTCTTACCGCCGCTCCGCTGTCGCAGTTCCGCTGCAGTCCGCGTTTCCGTTTTTAAAACGGCGCTATTCAGCGCGCGCTTTTATAGCGGAATGCGGGGCCGCCCGAAGTTGAAATATTGCCATACTGACCGTGCGCCATCCCGTGTACAGATGGAAAACCCCACGCCGACAGAACATGGAAAGAATGTTTTGCGCAGTTACGAGGAACTGTGTTATCCTTATGGGATGCACAGGAATTGGATTCTGCGGCTCATAATCAGGATATTTTACCGACGTACATCAATTTGACGGATGCGAATATCAAAATGGTGGGTACCCTTTGACAACGGAGTTCGGAGAGCGCGGTGTTGGGGTGATGGATCCTTGTAGCTACAGAGCTAACATATGCTGACGAGATAGATCGACAAAATGCCTACCCGATTCCCCGATCAACCGCCGTTAATAAATGTCCTCAGCATCTCCACCGCTGGAAAGAACCGCTTCCTTTTCCATTTCAATTCATATCCTTCGTTAGCACAATGGACTGCAAGTATCCGCTTGTGTATCTTCGAGCACTCCAAGCTACAGGAAATCTACACCGGCGCGTTGATTGCGGCCAAGGGAAAGAGTTTAAACAGTATTGGGCAGATCACTACTCGTACCGCGTTTAAACACGAAGATTGGGTCCGCGTTCGATTCGGCGCTGGAACACCTTGGCGTAAATGTTGGGCGGTCGTCTCGCAACCAAATGAGAAGGAGGTAAAGAAAGCAAAAGCTGCGGCGAAGAAGGCAAAAAATACTGAGTATCAGCAACCACAAGTTTTAAAAGGGGATATCAAGTTCTATGATACAAAAAAGAGCAAGAAAACTCAACCAATCGCGACTATTGTGGATGCCTTTGCAGCATATGCTCTGTATCCTTCGGATAAGAGCCTAATTGATCAGTCGACGCTAATCAAAGTCGAAGGAAGGATACGTATTCATGGAGAGCAGCCAACGGAGGAGGAGGGTTATGTTTTCATTATGCCGGATCTTCACCCCGCTGTATCTGGGTTTGAGACGATGTTGCGGTTTTTATTTCCAACGTATGACACGTTTGCCCTTTATGGACGCCCAGTCCAGCTCAGTGCGCAGAAGAATGATCCTGCAAGTTTAATGTTTGCCATGCCCACCAACGGATCACAGGGATACATAGAAGTTATGGACGTTGTCAACCTCATCTTAACGGAAGGCAAAGATACTAAGCTCGAAAGCAAATGGAGAGAAAAGATGAAAGCCTTAACTGCGGAAAAGATGAAGCTCGTGGAAAATCGTCAAAAACAACGCCCCAAGTCTCAAATGCCAATGTCTCATGGGATGTCCGAGGATGGAAGTGGTACAGGAAGTGGTCAAAATACAAGTATGGATAAATCAGATCTCCCTCCTCTGCATGTCCCTCTAACCATTCTACCAGATATTGCACATAATAGATCCGCTTCGGAAGCCACTGGACAAGCCAAATATCAGGGAAAACCACCGCATGGATTTGGGCAGTTTAATGAAGGAAGCAGCTCGGATAATAGCGCTTATGGAAATCCACCGCCAAGCACCGGTATCAGCGACTCCTCCGATGATGGACTCTTCCAAATTTCCCCAGCCGCTCGCCAACTACAGCAGCAACAGCAGCAACCTCCTTTGACCCCAGTCCCTGCTACTCCTCGCTCTCAACACCGTCCCAACTCCCGACCTCAACAGCTCCCTGAGATGGATATCGGAGGAGAAGACGACAACCTTTTTGCTGGAGTGGTGCCTCCTCGTGGGTATACTCCTCAGCCAGATAACCGTGCTACAAACCGGGATATCCAGCAACATGAGCATAATCAATTTCAAGCTCCTCCTGGATTTGCCCTTCAATCCTCTCAGGTCCTTCTCCGTGGTCCTCCTCCCCAGAACGACTCGAAACAGGCCTATGATTCGGACTACTCACAGTCTCGTGATGGAGACTACGACTCTAGCCTACCTCCTGCGCCTGAGTACAGCGAGTACCGCCGCTCGGGATCATGGCACCCCTCCGCCCCTCCCTCTGGATCTCCAAGTCCGAGCCATGACCACAACAATCAAGGTTTCTCCCAGCAACAACAAGTGCAGGGGCAGCAGGGACAGAATCAACAATTCCGTCCCCCAGTCTCAGCTTCTGGGCAAAAGCCGCCACTAAAAGTCGATACTAACTCACAAGCCATCACTCGAAAGCCAGTAATGAGCGCTGTTACCGAGCATGACACACCGGACAGCTTGCACGACCTCGCCCACCTTATTGACGAGAGCGCGCTCGACAAGATAGCTCCTATCAAGCAGCGACCTGCCACTGCCCATGCTCAACAGGAGGCGAATGACGACGATGATTTCGTTTTGGATGAGGATACGCTTGATCGACGCTCTTTAGCACTGATCCAGCGGGTTTTGTCGGGTGGAGATTCGGATTCTGATTACGGAGACTCTCCCCAGCCAACTCCCAACGCAGTTGGAAATTATCCAAATGATTATGACGACGAAGAACCTGACTACGCTTCCTCGGAGGAAGAAGAAATCGCACCACCACCTCGTAATGCCGAAGCTCCGAGAGCTGGGCGTATGAAGGTTGTGGGAGTGAAAGTAGATCCCGAAGTAGTAGTTGGAGACGCCCACTATCGTCCCGGCAGCTCTTCACAGAAGGAAGCTATAGACATTCCCAAGATTGACTTTGGTGCAACTTTCTCCCATAGCCGCCAACTTTCCGGTGGAATTAAATCCACGCCTGCACCTGAATCCGTCACAGGCCGTGCAGCGAATGGGGGAACTACCGCAAGCGGAACCAACTACGATACCCGGAAAGCCCTCTCCACTGGAGACCTCCTTACATCTCGGCCAGGCCCTGGATCAGCCTCTGACTCACCAGCCAGCACTAACAGCGCCTCTTCCGCCGGTGGGTTGGCAAAGCGTCGTTCTGTCGCCTGGAGCCCGACTCCTCAAGTACAGCCCCATACACCCGGTATAACTGCCGAAAGGTATGTAGCAGAAAAAGCCGCCGCTGCTGCGGCAGCCTCTCAACAGCGTGCTCGCTATGCCGCCCGTAAGAGCAGCAACAACTCCCGCAACACGAGCACGGAGCAATTACCGATCACTCACCATGCTCATCCTCCTCGCCCTTCAAGTAGAGGTCCAAATGCAGCTTTCCTCCCACATGGACTCATGAGTGCCCCGGATTTGTCGGCAAATCTAAGTGCGAAGGAACAGGAACTCATCGCCCGCCGAACCGGGTCCTCTCTATTGCATATGCAAGACCAAGACCTGAAGCGGATTCCCCACAAAGCTGGATTAGTCGGTGCCATTGAGTCCCGAGAAACCGAACGTCGTCTAGTCAAGGAGAGTTTCAATGGAGCCGCCGGAGGAAGGAATGTTATCCCATCCACCACTGTTCAGCAGGAGATTAACCGCCGCCAACGAGAACGGGAAGAGAAAGAGCGTCTCATGCAGTTGGGGCGTGAACAAGCCGCAGCTAGGCAAGGGCGCACCCCGAGCCCTAGGTACTCTATGCAGCCAGCCATGGGACAGCAGCCTGGGGCACAGCAGGGTTACTTTGACCAATACCAGATGGGGGCTCAGAGAGGAAGTGTATACGGAAACATTGGTGCCAATGAACTCCCCGGAACTCGCCACAGTTCTTACGGAAATTTGAACACACCTGGTGATCGTACCAGCAGCTATGGGTTACAGACACCTGGCTTTACCCCTTCTACTGATAAACGCCACTCCAGCTACTCTCAGATTCCTACTTCAGACCAGATGGCAGGTCAGATGAACCGCCACAGCAGCTATGGAATGCCCGGACTCCCTGGAGCGTCCGGCGGGTTTATGGGTAACGATCACCGTCGTGCTAGCTATGGACAGCTTCCAGGCGGAGGATATTCTGGCCAGCACTCTCCAGCACGTGGTACCCCCCAGTCCACAACCCCAGGCAGGATTACTCCAGCAGTATCAACAGCAAATGAATGAAAGAGAGCAGAGAAAGGATATGATGCAGGGACAGACCTTGATGCAGCAGCAGCAGTTTATGCAACAGCAACAACAACAGCAGTTGGGGAATGCTTATTATCAGGGACATGGAGGTGTTAGTCCTGGCGGATACGGACAGGGACAGCAGGGGGGTAATCCGTATTATCAGGGACGGAATTAAGGGGATTGGAGATAGGGGTGGGAAAAAGAAGCTGATAGGCGGTGATTTTTTGAGGGTATGAGTTTTCTGGAAGGGGAGGGAACGGCGGTTTTGTACTATTGTTCTGGGGGTGGGGGGTTCTTTCTTTTTCGATTTTTTTTCTAAGTATTTTATATGCATCATTTAAGGCTTTTTTCTGTTATTCTTTGTTTTTTTCTTTCTTTTATTATTTTCTTTTGTTAAAGCAACTTTGAAAAAAAGGTATTTTTTGAGATGGAGTATTGTGTTTTCTCTTTTTCTTTTTTTTTGCATGGATTTATGGATTTCTTTGGCGAGGCATTTCTTGGTTAGTTTATAGCATTTTGTTATTTGTCGTTTGTTATTGTTGGATATTGGTATTGGTTCTGCGCCATTTTCTTTGTTGTTTTTTGAGGATTTGGATTGGATTGGATTATTGGAATTTTCGTTTTTTTTTTGTTTTTTTTTGCATTGTTGGAATTTTAGGCTTGGTTTGGAAAGTATTATTAAGATGTCGTTGATATTGTGAACATGAAACAATGACATATCTTGGTTGGTATATTATAAAATTAAAAATGGAATTATTAAGATGGAATTATATGGTGATTATATTGTGATTGTGATTGTGATTGTGATTATGATTGTGATTATATGGTGATTATATGGTGATTATATGGTGATTATATGGTGATTATATGGTGTTTATATGGTGATTATATGGTGATTATATGGTGATTGTAATTGTGATTATGATTATGATTATGATTGTAACTGTGATGTGATGTGATGTGATTATATTGTGATTGTATTGTGATTGTGATTGTGAATGGTTGGATATGGATATGGGATATGGATTTGGCTATGAACGTAATTTTGAAGTATCCCGATTCCCGCCAAGGGGGTGTAATGATTTTAACTTTTTTTTGAAAAGGATAAGTAAAAAGTATATTTTGAAAGAGATATTTTTATTTTTATTTTTATTGTTATTTTTGGGCGGTATTTACTTTTTTGGGCGGTATTTTAAATTATGGTTCATATATGCTAAATTACTTAATGTAATCGTAAAGGATTGATGAAATGTGAAACTGTGGAGTGTGAACTACGTGGAGAGAAATGATGGTGGTGAATACCGAGTTGAGTGGGTAGGGTGGGTGCAATGAGTTGGCTGGCTGGCTGGCTGGCTGGGGTGAGAAGTGATGGTGATAGTGTATGATGAGCTGAACATAGATAATCACTCGCCGTATCGGTCTATTTATACCATCGTTTGATGTTTTGATGTCTTTGGTTTTTAATTTTTGGTTAGAAATGGAAGCGTAGAATAGTCTAGAGGCAAATGGTAAATTGTGAATAGAATAGTGTAGAGAATAGTGTAGAGGAATAGTGTAGAGAATAGTTGTAGAGAATAGTGTAGAGAATAGTGTAGAGAATAGTGTAGAGAATAGTGTAGAGGAGAGAACAGAGAGAACAGAGAGAACAGAGAGAACAGAGAGAGAACAGAGAGAACAGAGAGAACAGAGAGAACAGAGAGAACAGAGAGAACAGAGAGAACAGAGAGAACAGAGAGAACAGAGAGAACAGAGAGAACAGAGAGAACAGAGAGAACAGAGAGAACAGAGAGAACAGAGAGAACAGAGAGAACAGAGAGAACAGAGAGAACAGAGAGAACAGAGAGAACAGAGAGAACAGAGAGAACAGAGAGAACAGAGAGAACAGAGAGAACAGAGAGAACAGAGAGAACAGAGAGAACAGAGAGAACAGAGAGAACAGAGAGAACAGAGAGAACAGAGAGAACAGAGAGAACAGAGAGAACAGAGAGAACAGAGATGAATGGTTAAAGATAGTATAATCCCTACCAAAACTCCTGGTACTATACCGATAAAACAAAATCCACAGTTAGAAATTCGAACTTGATGAGCCCAGACTTCGAAGTTTCACGCTGGGTTAAGATGGTGCTTCATGCGTGGGAATTGGTTGAAGGTGATGAGGGATACAGGAGGAGTATAGGAGTTGGCGATGCGGAGGTGGAGATGGAGAAACCTCGGTCCTGTCACCTGGGCTTGGTTTGTGGTTGGTGTCTGGCATTAAGGATATGCCGCGCTTGGAGAGGATATTTGATGAATGTTATGTGTATAAAGCGGGTGGGTTATATACTTTAGACGAAACATTTATAAACGATGGCATCACGTGTCTGCAGGATCTCGCGTGAAAGGATCGTCATAGGCATTCGTGATCAATGCGTTGCCTCGAGTGTACATAATTCTGGACTGAGAATCTAAAATATGTATTCAGTATACAGTATACGCGGTTGAATGATTGGCTGTGGTAGATCTCAAGGCTGAGGTTATAAGGCCGAATGATGGCTAGGTAAGAAACTTAGATGAGGGAAACATCACACATAACAGTCATCACCAAAACATAGCGCAAATTTGTTCTTGTAAACCATCTTTATTCCGTCTATATAATCAATCTCCATCTTGTATTGTTTCCGTGGTAGTTTAGTAATTGATTCTCCTAGTAATCTTTTGAATCATTAGCCAACATTCCCTCAAAGACATATTCGCAATGAAGTGTGATAGTAAAACAATCTTCAGATCCCAAGATTCTAAGCAACGACAAACGACGTTCCGAACAACCCCCTCAGTATAGTCCCCCATAATGTAGTGGGTCGATCCCAGCTACGGCGGCTACACCGAAAGAGTCATCCATTTTGGAACGAAGGTCTCATACGGCTCTTCCTGTTATACATTTATGGGTTTGGCTGCACGCCGACTCATCATTGGCATTGTGTGTAGGGTAGTGGAAACGCAGTGAACGTAGCCGTAGCGGGGCATACGCATGCGTGGGGCAGGGTGTTCGACGGGGAAGGGGGTGTGAAAGGCGTACCATTTGCAAGATAGCTGTAAGCGAGTTGTCGATGGGTTAATCAGTGAGACTGCGTCATTGGAATCGAGTGGATAATGTTGAAATCCGGTGGAAGTGGAAGCCGTCGAAGTTTGGTGATGTCGATGGGATGAGGTGTCGTCTCCATTTTAAACCCCGGAGGAAACTTTCCACTAGCGCGCATGTGGTCGCGGTGAAAAAAAGATCCCTGCAAATCCTCTTCGCTCTGCCCCACTAGCCGCCTAAAAGTTTCTGAGGAATCTGCAGAGTACCTCACCACAGCGCACCTCTCGCGCACCTTTTCACCAGAACCACCAATTCCCCAGGACAAACCCGACGGCCGCAGAGATGTCGGAAACTATGATTACCTGCACCACTTGGGTGCCGCGTGGTTTCGCCGCCGAAAACCCTCGCATGGCTCAGTTGGACGATGCTGAGATGGAGCGTATCTCGCAGCTTGCAAAGTTGAAGCTTGAGGATGCTCAGGAGGACTTGGAGGATGCCGAGGCCGGAAACGATGAAGACGAGGAGGTTGAGGAGGATGATGATGCCATGGAGGTCGAGGAGAAGGAGACTACTGCTACCGGAGGATCTGGTGCACCTGTCGCTGAGGCAAAGGTCAAGAAGGATGATGAGGATAAGGACGACGATTTGGCGGAATACAACCTCGACGATTACGATGAGCCGACTGAGGAGGAGAAGCAGATGGGAACTAGTATGCCCCGCCTCTTGTCACAGCTTCAATTGGGCTTTGGATAGCTGCTAACACCTCAATTGTAGCCATGGGAATGTTCGGAAATGTCAAGGCACTCGCATACTACAGCCACGGAGAGGAGGATCCTTACATCACCATGGCACCTCAGGATATGGAAGAAGAAGAACGGGAAGAATTCCAGATTTTGCCCACCGACAACCTTCTTCTCGTCGGAAAGGTCGAAGACGACATTGCGCATCTCGAGATTTACGTTTACGAAGACAGTGAAGACAACCTCTACGTCCACAATGACATTATGTTGCCTGCAATTCCCTTGTGTTTGGAGTGGTTAGACGTTCCTGTCAACTCTGGAATCATCACCCCCCGAGTCCCGTGGAAACGTCGTCGCAATCGGTACCACCGAGCCCGATATCGAGATTTGGGATTTGGATGTAGTGGACAGCATGTACCCCAACGCAATTCTGGGAGCCGGAAACGACACCACCGCTATCAAGAAGTCAAAGAAGAAGAAGAAGCCTGCCGCCAATGATCAGTACCACGTTGGAGCTGTCCAGGCTCTCGCTGGTAACAGACAGCACCGTAACCTCCTCGCCTCCGCTTCCGCCGATAAGACCGTCAAGCTCTGGGATCTCACCACCCTCCAGTGCGCAAAGTCCTACAACTACCACAACCGACCAGGTTTGCGCTCTTGCATGGAACCCCAGCCAGTCTACCACCCTTCTCTCCGGATCTTACGACCGTACCGTTGTCTGGGCCGACATGCGTACTCCCGATGCTAAGCAGCCTCGTTGGGGTGTTGAGTCCGATGTCGAGTCTCTCCGCTGGGACCCTCATGACAACAACTACTTCTACGTCTCTACCGAGTCTGGATGCGTTCACTTCTTCGACTCCCGTGTTCAGCCGACTACTCCCGCCCAGACCAAGCCCGTCTGGACTCTCCAGGCCCACGACAAGGCCGTTTCCTCTTTCGACATCAACCCCATCATCCCCGGATTTTTGGCCACTGCCTCTGTTGACAAGTCCGTCAAGCTCTGGAACACTCAGGCATCAACCGGAGGACCTTCCATGGTTGTTTCCCGCGACATGGACCTCGGCAAGATTTTCTCTATCGGATTCGCACCAGACAAGGAGGTTGGATTCCGTCTTTCAGTTGCAGGAGACAAAGGAGTTGCATCTGTTTGGGACACCTCTACAAACGCTGGTGTTCGTCGTGTTTTCGGTGACAGAGTGGCTGTTACGAATCCTGACAAGGAGGATCGCCTTGTAAGAGCAGCGGATGATGATGAGGAGGAGAGTGATAGTGATGAGGGTGAAGAAGTGGAGGAGGACGCTGGTGACGGAAATGTTAAGGATGGTTGGGAATCTATGGATGACGAGTAAGTATGGGGATAGAATTAATTTGAATATGTCATGATGGCGTTGGTTCGTTTTGTATATAGCTTTTCTTGGGTTTTCAGTGGGGGTTCAAAAAAGTAATTTGAGTTTTTGTCAACACCTTCTGGAGTCGTTCGTGCAGCTAAATCTTCAAGGTGCAAAAATCGAGTGAGACAGTGCAGAAAGCAAGCGTCGCCGACCGGTGACAGAAGCGTACTTCTTGCTTTCGTCAGCATAGCAAAAAAGTACAACCACCACCCACCACCACCATCTTTCATCAAAAATAAAAATGAAAGTCGATACTTCTCACAATTCCTCATTCTCACAGTTACCACGGTGCAATCCCATACCGCCACCCTGTGGTTTGAATGTCTCTGCTTCGTTGCCGAACTGAAGGATCATTCATTTCTTAAGGTAACTCTCACATGCCGCTTACGCAGGCCAGAGAAGTCGACCACCACAGGATTCGAACGGGACACCTTGGCAACTATAGGATCATGAGATCAAGGGTTGCTTAAGCGAAGCGCTTCTTCCGTTAGGCCATGACAGCCGATAGTTACCTTAAAAAATTAAAATAAGACCCGCTTAGCAAACATTGGTCACTCGAACACCTGCACCACTCAGTTGTCAAAACTCATCGCGTTATGAAGATTGTCATCGCTGGCATCTGAAATAAAAGACTTCATTGAGTGATACAGTCCTTTCTTGATGATTTTTTTGATGATTTAGATCGTGGAGATACCGGTGTTTCCTAGTTCCCGCTTCCACATACTCGCCTTTTGAAGGCGGCACGAATAAAATCAACAAACACTCGACACGCACTTGCAAACTCACATCGACAATGCTTTCCATCAGTTCGCTAATAATCGCTGATCAAAACCATGTAGATAACAGGGCACCGGATGATACTGCAATTACTAAAAACAGATCCACATATCCGCCAAAGAAAACTCGAAATCAATGAATTCCCTGCTACATACAGACACAGAATTCATCACCCATCCGACTAATCATCCTAAAGCTCACTTCACCAGCTTCTCAGGAATTACCCAAACTGCAACCAAATCCCCCTCTTGCATATTTCCCAAATTCTTACACGACCAAATCTCCATTTCCCCCACCGTTTCGGATGTATCTTGACAAGACGGATATGCATCTTGAAAATAAATTTCTGCATCTTCGCATACCCGCCGTTTCGTTCCACTGACTGTTATGCGTTTATATCTCTCAAGCACAGGTTTGTGGTGCAGCCTGCAAAGCCTGTGAAGGATGTAAATTTATCCCATCCGTCCCAGCGTTGATATTAATCTTCAGACTCTCCACCACCTCATCTTCGTGAGCTCCATCTTCTCCCTTCTCCTTCTCTTTCTGTATAATATTACGATGCATATACCCTACCATCCAATCCCCATCCTCCAGCCTGTTCCTCCTCGGCGTCCAGACCATCGCTTTCCGTGCCGCCGTGATTAACCCCGCCAGATTATCCCAATAACATTCTTCGCTTGGATACCGTTCTTTTCTTGCTTCTGTTTTTGGTTCGCAGGGTTCTGCCCAGGCTGCTATTATGGTGTTGGGGTCTTCCGAGGGTAGGGATGTAGTGGTGGATTGTTTCTCTGAAGCAGAAGGTGGGTTACTATCCAGCGGTGGTGCTGGCGGAGCCTCTAGAGGAGCTGCCGACGGTATCCCCAAAGGTACCGCTAAGGAGTTTTGCTTTACGTCTAGCGGAGCAATGTAGATATCCACCTCAGCGACGGTAAGATAAAATGGCTTCTCAGAACCATGGTACTTTTCCTCGAAATATATCAGGGAGGCGAAGTTGGCTTTTTCGATATTGCCGGTGATGACGGTGCGATCGGTAATGGTTAGGTCTGCGTGGAGGTATTTTATGAGCCAGAGATGGGAATGGCGGGTTATTTTAGTGGGTTCCGGGGACAAGGGGAAGAAGGTGTTGTAGATGTTTGGTAGATCTTGCAGAGGTTGGGGAGCATGGTGGATGGTGTTTTTGATATCAGGGTTGAGGATGAGGTGATGGTAAAAGGGAAATGTGGGGAGGGTGGTTTTGTTAGGCCTCGGGTTACAGGATAGTGGTTACGTATGATACTTGGTTATTGAATGAAATATTGACATTGAAATATACAGGTAGCGATCATGACTTACGATTGTAGGTAATGTCACTCGAAGTACTTTGTTTAAATCACAGTTGATATTAATTCTTTAATTACCTCCATTTCTTCAGTTCACATATAATAGCATCTAAAACCCTTTCGTCGTTCCTTCCAACAACCACTCAGACTCCCAATTAATTAATTTCCCAAATGACATGCCAACCGATACCTAAAAGATCCACGCAGGGCTCGGCTTCCCATTTTCTCTAGCCTTTACAAAATCCTGATACACCTGGCCACCCCACTGTTTTTCTCCATTCCAAAGCACCAAAACCACAAGTAATCCCACCAGTATCTTTGCCGCGAATGCAATCCACCTCGGGGATGCAGCTTGTCTATCCTCCAATTCTTCCACCCATCTTTAAATCGTCAGCATTCCATCACCTCAATATTCCAAATACCAGACAATAACATTCCACCTACCCATGATGTCTATCCAAACTCAACCGTCCCAAATAAACCGCCAGTTCATCAATCTCCTCATCCGTAACCTGTCTCGGCTCATAGCTCATGAATTCCGTCGCAGGATCTTGAGATCTCCCATCATTAAAGGAATCAGGAAACTCCTGTCTGTGTTCATATGGAGTATGGTAGACGGAATAGATTGGCGGGAAATCAGCAAGGGGGTCATAGTAAGTATAACCCGACCTGGTCGTGACGTTATCCCCAATGCGGGTGTTTGGGCTAGGGAAATATTAGCTTTCGTGAATATTGAATGGTACATGCTTTTTGTTGTGGGGGCTTACTTTGCCGCGACTGGGTTAGACCAGGAGTGGGCGGGCTTGGCATGGTGGTACATGTTGCTTTGAATTTTGTGATGGTGGTTGAAACTTGAGGGAGTGATAAGAAAAAGGGTTGGTGTACATATATGGGGAGGGAAATTATTGGCTGGGAGTAATTCAAGTTCGTTGGTTCACTATTGGGGAGGGGTCGTGATGGGGACTTTTGAAGGGTAGATACTGGGAAATCTAGAGACAATGATAAATGTAAATGTCAAATGGGTCAAATATTCAGTCTGCAATGGAGGCAGTGGTGGGATTTAACCCCGGGGGTCAATCATGGGATGTCACGCAGGGTTATTTTTTTTTCTTCAGCTAATCATATGCTGACCGGGGCCTGAAAGGCCCATACAGGACACAAATAGAGGTACAGTTGTAAAAAGAGGGGGATTTTAAAATGTTTGTGAACCGTTTCTACACGCGACAAAAGTTTTTAGCGCGATGTAGACATTTTTTCATGCTGTAAGCGCATAATATCAAAAGCCTTTTTGTGGAAACACTTTGAACGCTCAAAACACATTGCGGCATCTAAACATCGTGATACTTTGAGAACGCTATAACACTTCGTAATTTTCAGGTGGTCTATAGCGCAATGTCCAATACTCCATTTTTGAATTCAATACCGCATATACTGCCGAAAACTTTCTTCAACTGCTGCAAAATATATAAACGAATCTTTAGTGTCTACCAGGCGAAAATAAACGTAGAAAAAAACAAATTGGCTCTGGTCCAAAAGTTTAGTTTCTCACGACAGCATTTCTGTCATCAAAGATGATAGTACAGGAAATGTTTTTGGGTACTACAACCGCTTTACGGTATGTGGAAGCATTTTCTTCTCCTTTCAATTTTTTCTGGAACGTCGGAAGTGATATGGAGAGTTTTCCTATCACTCTAGCTTCCGTGAGGTCTAACTCCAGCAGTGGCTTGCCACCGCTGGATACTTACAGAAGGTATAACTTGCCATAAGGCTACAGTTGTATGCGATATATGAGAAAATAACCTTTTATCACTCATTTCCCACTCAATGTTAATCAGTAATTTGACACTTCCTGCTGTTAAAAATTTTTGTGGACAAAGCCGAGAAGCTAAAAGTCTACACTTCGTGATGGTTTCCACGGCATTGCATACCAGGGGGTGCAGTATCAAGTAATGCTGCATCATTTCAGCCCCCGATCTTCTTGTGAAAACGCACAGATGCACAGGCAAGTTGATTGAGTTGTCTGTTCGTTCTTGACCCTTTATGCACTCCGAAACCTTTGTAATTACAAGTACTTTTCCGGCAGTATTCCAACACTTTTCTTCCTCCACACTCTTCCACTTTGTCTGCAATCAGACTTCGCCCTTTTGTCCCGGGCTGCACATTTCTCCGACCCCATAAGACGAGGAATAGACAACCTAGGTTCCCGCTCGATGTGTAGCACTCCATTGTAGTTGCTAAAGTTAACAATCAAATGATCTAAGAAGCACCGCTTGACAAGCTCACATTACATTATAAGGAGTGGTTACTTTCTCCAGAAACATTGTTGCAATCCTGAAATGCTGTAACCATACCAACTTAAGAAGTAAGGCAAATTTTGAAAATATCGTGAAGTGCCGGAGAAACGATGCTGAAATCACATCCAACAAATAATATATAAGGAATACAAAATACGTTCCAAGCCGGAGGAGCAACGCCAATTCACTACCCGCAGACTCTCCTCCTTACCAAATCAACATGTGTGGTAGGGAATAATCGGAAGAATCATGTAACTCCGGTCAGCAATATCAAAGTTTAGCATCCGGTTGATCTTTTAAGGTACCAAGATGATTACTTTCAGTCTGCCGAGCTAACAGCTAGTTCCAAGTGACGTCACCTTGGCAGACAGCGACGCTGGGCAATCACCATAAACGAACGATCAAATTGTAAGGAATAATCTTAAAAAGAAAGACATTCGAGGGTCAAATAAATGAAATTGGACTGGTCGATAAAGGCCATAAGCATATGTTATCACTCGTTTTGGGAACTGGCGGAAATATTTATGTCGGAAATCATTCACGAAACTTCCGGCTAACTACCAGATTCATGATGAGACCAAACAAAAAAACCTTAAACACATAGTAAAAGACATCACTAAGAACAAACGCCATCGTGAAAACTTAATCTTGAGTTGTATAATCAATACTGACTGGGGTCCGATGGCTCTTGTATGATAAACGTTTTTGTTTTTTTCATACGAAAGAGAAGGTATCGGAAGGAAAACAAAACAGAATGGATTCAAACAAACCTGGAAAAAAGCCGGTTTCTACCGACCAAAAATTCCTGGGGAATAAGACAGGCTCTTCAGAAGATCCCAAAAAGGAAAGCAGCTGTTTTCCTGCAATTAGCGTCCGGCCACGCTCTAATTGGGACAACATCTTGTACGAATCAAGAAGAAAGATTCGGATAGTTGCTGGTTTTGCAATTCTGGAAAAAGACGAATCCGGGGACATCTGTTTGGCGGATGTAAGGCATTGAAGAGAGATCTCTTGGTACTGAAGAAGAAGGTTGGGAAGGTGAAAGGAAAGAAAATGGGTCGAGGGACAAGGATGAATTTGGTGGCTTTGTTCCAAGATGAACGGTTGACAGAACATGTATTAGATTTCTTCAACGGACAGGTGTGGGAAAGAGATTGGAGTAGGATACCATAAAGGTACCACTCAGAATTTACATTTAAACGAAGGTGTTTGTTCGTGGTGATCTATGTCACTTTTTTGTTTTCTCGGTGTTGATTTTGTTTTCTCTTTTCTGTTCTTTGTTTTTTCATATCGTAATCAGGTGGATATCTGGGGTAAAGGAGATCGGGGGGGCCTCATAAGGTGGGTTAATTTCACAAGGACGGGTATGGATGTTTTGTTGTTTTTCCTGCATGGGCCTTTTAGGCCTCGGTCAGCGTATGATTCAATAAATAAATAAATAAAGAAACAAAACGTTGTTATGGTATTTTCATTCACAGGGATGTCTGGTGCGCTTTTGACGTTAAAGAGGTTAATACGCGGAAACTTTGCGCTCCCCCCCCCCCTCCCACCAAAAATAAAAATAAAAATAAAATAAAAATAAAAATAAAAATAAAATAAAAATAAAAATAAAAATAAAAATAAAAATAAAATAAAATAAAAATAAAAATAAAAATAAAAAATAAAAATAAAAATAAAAATAAAAATAAAAATAAAATAAAAATAAAATAAATAAAAATAAAAATAAAAATAAAAATAAAAATCAAATAAAAATAAAAATAAAAAAATAAAATAAAAATAAAAATACAAATAAAAATAAAAATAAAAATAAAATAAAAATAAAAATAAAAATAAAAATAAAATAAAAATAAAAATAAAATAAAATAAAAACCCGATGTACCATATTCATGTTGTTACATGTTCGAAGGATCACAGTGGCGTGAGAAAAGGGATATTATTACTAGACCCAATGACATGACTCACTACACAAAACCTCATCCCGCCATCACATGAAACCTTAATCTGAAAGTCACACGTCGCTTAGCTCATGCTCTGGCTTTCTTCCATAAACGCGATAACTATTTATTATTAGAAATGTTCCTATGTTTTCTTTGAAATGGTTTGAAAGGGGGGTACTTACTATTTGGCGTACATGTGATAGTTTTTGTTGCGAACCGCAGCAAGTCCGGCATCACAAATAGCACGAGCTTTTTCGACATCCATGCCCAGAACCCGAGTAAATGCTGCCATTCCATAACTTTCGATTCCGGTTTCGCAGTTCAGCAGCGACATTGCACCAATTCTCTTTTGTCTTGGATCCTTTGGCCATGGACCAAATGGCTCTTTAGCTTCCATAGCATGGACGTCTTCGAACCCTGCTTCCTCCAAGAGCAACTTCATGGATTGTAGCTTCGGCGCCGGCCGGCCCATCTTACTCATGGCTTCGCGCAAATAGTCGGCGTATATCTTCATGCCATTGTCGGGTTTCATAGTACCGTCATCGCAATTCGCCGTGATGCCGTATTCGCAGAGTTCTACGTAACCTCCGGGGACGGCACAACTAAAGACACACGTCAGCGGCGTGGTAGACAAATTGCTTTACTTACCGCATCATCTCGCTAATAAGATGGTCCAATTACTAACTCCCGAGGCAATATTGCGACCATGAATAAAGTCAAAGAATCCTAGAATCATTATATATCAATAAAGATTCATCAATGTAGCTGCATTACTATTGAACAAGACGGAAACTAACGTCTTTGAAGGTCCATTCTAACATGGCATCGTCAACCTCAAAGCGACTGTCCCAAGAATTAGCATGGGCGGATAGAAGGTATTAAGAGCTTACCAATTGGCAGGTACCCATTGTGGTTGTATCGGGCCTTAGATCAGTACCAATACCCTCCGCCATTGGATATTGATCTGCCATATCTATCGCCCATATACCTGTACCCGTGCCGATGTCCAAGATTCGATGTGGCTCGTTAAGCGGAGCCTCGTGGAGCTTGTATCGTCCCATACCATCCGCATCATTTCATGGTTCAAGTCTAGTCTGCGCCGTTGATCAGTATCCACCGCCAAACAGGCTTTCAACCAGCTATTCTTCCGGTCATTTCTCGGCATACCGATCTTGTTCCTTTTCAATCTGTAGGCAGAAGATATTTATCAGGTCCATAATAAGCGTGGTATCGTCTTGCCGTTCTCCGAAGATGTACTGATTCACTGATGACGTGAGACTTGCCGTGCTGTATCATACGCCAGCCGAATCATAGTTTTTCATCCTCGGGTCTTTCAAGCTGGGGTAGTTAGAATAGAAGTTATGGAAATACTAGAAGTGAAACTCACCAGGGATTGGATCAACTTCAAGCATGCGTTGACTTGTGTTTGGTCTTTTGTTGAGTGGACTGGAGAGACAGACTGTCAACATCGTCGTCAGCTGGGGGCTGACCGATTAATATAGAATTCGGCATCTAGTCGCCAATGTGATGACCCGTGGATAACGGCAGGGAATCTGGGTGGCTCCAGGGTTACGTCTGGCAAGCATGTTCTGGGTTGGCAGCACTAGTATGCCAATCAATATTTATATGGGGGGTGATTTATGGCTATTACCAGAGGCTGGTACTGACCGGGTCAGTGACATATCAGTGACCGGGTCAGAGTGGGGTCACAAGTCACGCGTTCGTGTGATGTCTCATGATGCCGCAACGGCGACGGCTGTCTGCCCCGGGAGTGACTTCAGTGAACCAGAAAGAGTGCTCGTACTAACTTCAATTTAATTCCATATTTGATGTACTAAAAATCCAAGATTTGTTTCTTCCCTATGCTAGTACATCAGTCAATCCTACATATATTTACCGCACTGTCCATTATTTCATCCTCCTTACTCATGCTATCCAACTATCCTCGATCATTCCAGAGATCTAACATCCGCAATTTCAATCCTAATCTTACCGATCCGTTGCTGATCCTCCGGTCACTGATACTGACCCGGTCAGCGCCCGCTTTGGCTATTGCCATTCTGCTCTTCCGTTGGTATCACGGTCTCAGGATGATCTATGTACCTTCCGTGGAATGACTATAAGTGCCTGCACAAAAACACGCTAATGCGCCAACTTTGCAGTGTAATACCACGATTTTTCTCTTGCTGCATCCAACATATATTTTTGAGGGGTTTGTAGCTACATGTATGTATGGCGTCAGGTACTTTGTATTAGTAGATCTAGCGCGACAGGGGTTCAAATCCCGCAACAACATCTCAACGCAGACAATTATGACACTGCACAAAATCAAAAGAATTGAATTTCCCACAGATAGATCATATAAATGTATGCAGAGAACAATTCTACCGCTCATATGTTTATTAGGGCTATATCGGTTACAAAATCACATGATTCAGGTGGCAGAGGACGTTTTGTATGCATACCTAAATGCGCATAGTATATACACTTGTAAAAAAAAAAGGGGTGGGGGGGTGGGGGGTTTAAAATGTTTTTGAAACGTTTCTGCAGATGAGAAAAGTTTTAGCGCTATGTAGACATTTTTCACGCTGTAAGCGCGTAATATCGAACGCGTTTTCTTGTGCAAACTCTCAGAACGCTTAAAATGCATTGCGGCATCTAAACATCGTGATACTTCCACATTTCGATGAGTTTTCATAGGATTCTAAAGAACCAACGCTGAGTAAGAATCTTTCCAATAGACCCTGTCTGTGGGAATATGTGCTGACTTGATTGTAGCAACCTTGTGCGGCCACCCTGGCGAATGGTTCCCTCTGGA
>JAJJXM010000175.1:0-23749 GCA_024516155.1 Pyronema omphalodes | reverse complement strand
CAAAGCCTTCTATTCGACACGATGGAACTTATGGCGCTCACATGGTTACTTGTTCTGGTATTATTGGTATCGCACGTGACTGCAGATCCAGGTGACGATAGTGTTAATAATCTGTTTTCAGATCTTGCCCCGTATAGTTTACCCAAAGTAATCGATTTAGATAGAGAAGCTAATTTGTTTCTAGGCTCCTGGCTCTCTTTGGTGAACAGTTTGCCAAGCAGTTCATGAGCGAATCACTAGGATGGTTAGATAACGTCATTTTTGCCATGGCACCACCGCTTGGAATTGTGACAGCCATAGTTAGTGCAATTAGAGTTGGCGGTCCCGTGTGGTTAAAGGCCGTCATTGGCCGAGCCAGGGAAAATCGGGCTGCCGCGGAAATAGAGTTAATGTCATCAACGTCTCACGAGTATGCGTTTTGCACCTCAACTCCACCTTAAGTTACAAACTGACCTATCATTAGAGTCGGCGAACTTTGGAACGGAACTGCAATCGTTCGGTCGTTAGGAAGACCAGAGATTGAGCAAATCATATACATTGCAAATGATCCTGAGTATAAAAAAACGTATGGGCTACATACGCTAGAATCTGCAACAGATATGGGATATTTTACAATCGAGCGTAAGTAGCTATCAATTAAAAATTCTATTTGCACTAAGATGGTGAATATATAGCATACCACAATTTCCGGGAGCCCGAATCACCAAAGGAATCGCTCAATTAAAAGGACTCTCGCTCTGGTAACAAGGAAAATTGGTTTTGTCAACAGGTTCAAACAAGAAGATCCCAACTCGAGATCGGAGGAAGGTATGGAACAATCGGCTATTAATTCTGGAATCGACTCTACAGATTCTGGACGCATGAACCAGCTCCAAACATTTCATTAAACATCCATCGTAGCAGCGATACCAACGAATTGTATGTGGTGGCAATCGCTGGAATTATCTTACAATCATCCGTTCTTATTTTTGCCGGATTTACAGTTTATCACCCAGCGTTCAACCGACGATTCTATAAGAACGACCAACCAGTCTCTGAGTACGCATACCCACTCTTACTGGTTGGTACCGTGATACTAGCTACGGGGATGGTCGTCTGCTCAGCAGTTATTGAGAAAAGCACAACAGAGATAAGGTATAGCTTGAACTCCAGAGCGAGAGACGCCGAAAAAAAAGATTCGCCAACTCAAATACCCAGAAGTATGTATTCGGTAACCTAATGACTCCAACAATCTATACATAAACATCTGACAACCCCAGAATCTTGCAGACAATTCGGTTTCACAGAAAACCCCGGATATAACGGTGAAGTACCTTCAGCATAAGGCCGACTTGGATGATGCCCGAATTCTATGGCTCCAGGTTTGGAATTCTATCTTCATTTCGAACGTCGGGTTTCTAATGAATTTTCAAGAAAGGTCACCTTGTCTCCGACCAGAGTTTTGATTCGTTTATAATTTTTGCCAACGGAAAGAAGAAGCAATTTCTTACATCTCGTCGAAAACCAGATTCACACTCTTTCGGGACATCACCTTTCCAATCCAAATTACTGCGACTCATTGCAAATACCAAATTCGAGTTTTTCGCAATTGCAGGATCTTTCGTTGGCTTTGCGGGATTTGTGCTCCAGTTTCAAGCATTCCGTGGTATGCATTGGTCAACATCGATAGCTCAGTTGATTGCGGTCTTTTTGATGACTACCCTACGCGCGTTAGTACGCCGGGGCCTTACAGTGAAGCCCATCACCGAAAAAGTCTTGGAGAACCATGAAATGGATTGGCTTGCCTTGGGAATTTCAACAATGCAAGGCCATTTCTGGGAAAGATACACTGGAGGACAAGGAGGGAAATCATCCGAAATTCCAAAAGGAAATTCTAGACCAGAAAGTATTGTTATGAAGCCATCCCGCTGGTTTGTCGTGGCAGGCGATGCACATTTAGCACAGCGAGGCTCGCTGTTTTCCAACGAGGATACCGGTATCTGACGGCATAAAGCCAATAAATATTAGGATGCGACTTGGAGAGTTAACAAAATGGGACGGTGCCCGCGCATAAATGGCAGTGGCACTAGCAAGCGCAATAGACATCTGTCAGCAAACATTCTTCGACGGGGAAACCCTCTCAGACGAACATTTTGCCACAAACGCAGTAGTAGTTTTCAATGGGAAAGGGAAATCGTTACCAGAGAGATTAATTCATTCGAAGACATTATAACGTCACTCAAAGATATTATAGCGTCATCCGAGATGCGTAAGGCACCATCAGCGACAACAGTTATGCAACCCATATCAACTAGCAGAGGAATTTGTGCAACAGTACAACAAGGCTTCGACCGACAAACATACCCCTAAACATTCACAGTTCACATGGATTTTGAAAATCGAGGTTGATGGCCAAATCGAGGATGTTCATCTTATTGTTAGGAGATCAGATGAAGATGCGAAGTGGAGGATTAGGGTTTCCGAATTAGAGGCTTTGTTATCTCTATGGATGTTTGACTTCCAGAGTTATCCTACTGTCCTAGACTCATTTAAAAGCAATTCCCGTACGCGCGTACTGGGACCAAGGACTTCCGGTCTTAACAGAGATCTTCGTTGGTGGATGAGCGATGATGTCAATCGAGGTATCAATCGCACTGGCCGTCGTAACGTCCCAACTAGACCGGATTTGACTATTGGCTTTCGTGGTCTTGATACGTATGCTGAATTTGCGCCATCTGGTAAGGTAAAACCTGGACCTAGTAGTCCGCAGCGGGTAGACTCGGGCGGGGAAATTGATCGGCTGAGCATGATCACAACATCTCCGGTCGATACTCTACTAGCACAGCACATATTCTCATCATTTATGTGGGCAATATCTGAGCACATACCAAGCGAGAAAATCAATAAAAGTACAACAGCAGTCAAGAAAGGGGACTTTTTCAATGCAAACGATATCAATTCTTTTTTGTCTTGTCGACTCGAAAATCGGACAATAACAGGCCTGGCTGCTGATATAGAAAGAACTGGACTGGTATCGTTGGATGAAGCATACACATTTATTATACCGCCCCTCAGCGTCGCAAACCAACTCCCTGTTGAGGTTATGGCCGATTTTATTCGACAAAACGTAAAAGAACACGAGGTTAACATGCGCTGGGAGGGATGCCGCCAACATTTATATTGACTTGATTCCGGCGATAGAATCTCTACCCTCCGAAGATCGCTTCGTCGTCAAAGCCTATGCTGCTGTAGTTGAGTTTTATCAGCTCTTGACAACATACGTAAATCTCAAGAGTTTGATGCCCCAGTCCTATGGAAAAATAACCAGGCTATCCCAGAAAGTGGAAATTTTTGTGTGAAGCTCTTAAATCTCGGGAGTGCACCCATTTCCTACGTATCGTTCAGGGACTATACATCATTCAATGTCGCTATGAGGATTATCTTCTCTTTGCTACGACTTCAAATTTATTACCTGACACTCTCAAAGAATATAAATCTGAAGGTTATCAAAAATTCTACAAACATACCAACCTCCATTTGGCCATCATTTGCGATGAAGAGCCCATATCAAAAATTTGCAGGAGCAATGTAAATACCAAGGATATTGTTGATTGGAGCCCCCTTCATTACGCTGTCACAAGAGGATCTTCAGTTGTTGGTTACAAGGAAACTATACTTGAGCTACTTGAGCAAGGAGCAGATCCAACCGCCAAAGATATCGCAGGACTGGACCCCATTTCATTACGTCGCCCAGAGTGGGGAAAAAACAATTTGTGAGTACTTCATTGCCTTGAAAGTCGGGTTGAACAATCCTACAAGAAATGGAATGTTACCAATCCATTGTGCTGCGAAAGGAGGAAATGTGGAAATTATAGAGTTATTGCTTGATCTCGAAGGAGTGGATATCAATGCTGTGGACCATAATGGATGGACACCACTCCATTATGCCGCGTGGAATGGAAGAGATGAAATCGTGGAGTTTCTATTGGGTCGATATGCAAGGCACGATATTGATGACAAGTTTGGCGCGACTGCACTCCTCCGAGCCAGCCAGAATAAAAAACGCAGCACCGTCGAGCTCTTCGCACGAAAGTTGCCGAATATTCTTTACCACGCAGTACAAACCGAAAACGAAACCATAGTTCGTATCTTATTGGAGTATGATATCAACCTCGATACCTATAATGACGACCACGAAACACCCTTGCATATAGCATGCCGTGGCAGACATCTGAATATAATTCAGTCATTACTAGACCACGGGGCCAATCCAAATTTACCCGACAAAGACCACCGCACCGTTTTTCACAACGCTATCAGAAGTGGGAAACTTGAAATTGTCAAACGCTTGGCTGAACGTGGGGTTAACATGGAAATTGGATGTAGAAATAAATTCACAGCGATGCACTATGCAGCACTCGAAGGCCACACGGAAATAACACGCTTTCTTATTCAACAAGGAGCCAGTGTTCAAGCAAGAGATGATCAATTACGGACGCCGTTATACTGTGCAATCGAGAGTAGGAATGAAAAAGTTGTGCAGTTGCTGCTTGAAAAGAATTCTGCTGAGGTTAATACCTCCGACTACAACGGCCCGAACACCCCTACACTGTGCAGTATTTCTAGATACAAATTCAATTATTCCAATGCTTCTGGAGCATAATGCTTCTTTAGCTAAGCCATGTGGCTTTGACATGTTGACCGCGCTGCATATTGCTACCAGAAACGGGAGCACAGATACTGTCGCGCTCCTGTTATCCTATGGAGCCAATACGGAGGCACGTTGCGCCCAGAAATGCACCCCGTTGCATTACGCTGCTATGGCTGGGCATGAAGATATTGTGAATCTTTTAATCAAAGCCAATGCCTGCACAGATGTGGTGAATGAGGAAGGGAAAACGCCGTATGACGAAGCAGTAGGACTTGGAAGGACAGAGATACTGGCATTGTTAAAGCCGCAGGTTACGGTATCGGATTAATTTGTTGTAGAAAACTGATTGATTGTTTGCTTCAAAATGTATGCAGGGATAGGAAATTTTCTTTTGTTTTCTTTTGTTTTCTTTCTAGGGACAAGAGTCAGGCACGCGGGGGAGGGGGGGGGTGGAGGGAGGGTGGGTTTGTGGAGCTGTACTGAATCCCGGAGTACCTTGCATGTTGTGTTCTGTAACTGGCAGATTACCTTCAATGATTGAAAATTTGGGATAATGAATGGCGATTACATCATTCTTGTAAATACTTAGAAAATTGTAAATGTTCATTGCTCCAGGCCTCAAAGCACATAAATTGACTCTGGTCTTACAGATATGTTTTCATAAATTAGTTACTGTTGTCTATAAGTGCAATATGTGTTGAATTACAGATTCGTCCCTATTTACATCACTTTCTGTAAATGATACAGAAAATTATCCTTCAAGTTCTTCGCCGAAATAGTCAAGAAAAATCGATAAAACCAACCCCTATACCATTACACAAACCAATGCGCCCCCTTGAAGCTCTCTTTGGACTTCGTCGGTTCCTTTGGCGCTGCCGCCATTCACGGCCTCTTCAACTTATAATATCTCCTTAGCCTTTCCTCCACTATTGCCTCATATTTCATCTCCCTCAATAACTTCGCTAAAATCACCAAATCTCAAAACGCCCATCCAGTACTCTGCCCCTGTTACGGCATCTGTTGATCATCAGCATCATGACTTTTCACCATAGGAAAGACCACGCACCTCATGTGTAGCATCTCCGGCTAACATACGCCTACCCTCCACTATTGCCCCCTCCATCAAAAGCTTATTCATGATCAAGAAAAACGTTCCCATCCTCAACGATCATCACGGTCCTCACCATTCCCCTCCAATTCTAGGAATCGTCAAACTGAGCTACAATCTTGCTCTTCGTCCTTACCCTATCCCTTACTCACCAACCTACAATTTCTCAATTTGAAATAACCACAGCAATTGTCCAAATGTGCCCTCGCTTCCTCGGGATTGTATAAGTGCATCGAGAAACTATTCTCCTTACCCATCGCCAGTGCTTTTATATTGAACTTGATCCCCTCTTTTACTACCTTATCCCACGGTGCAAAACTTGCCGTTGAACATCTCCCTAAATGGCTGCATCGCATTCTGAATCCACACAAATCCTTCGGCCGGCGGAATAGATTCCATCCGCTCCAATTAATATATCCGCCGTCTCCTTAATACCGTCTGAAAATACCACTCCAATGCCGTTTCCATCAATCAAATTTTCTTTCACGTCTACCAGTTGTTTACTGCGTCCATTTTCGGTACACCAGATCAAATGCATACAGGCATATCAAATAATCAAAATCAAAGTCAAGATCTATTGAATTCGGTTCCATTATGTAAATGATGAAGATATGATGCAACTTCTCATCAAAGCCATTCAGAAAGCTACACATATAGATCTGGCTGACAAATACATTTTGCGATGTTATATAGATTGATAGATTTTACGTACTATTTGTGAGATAGCATCGGATATCACTCGAAGGATGGATATTCATGTTTATGTGGTTTATTTTCTGTTGTACTATGTAATTCTATGAGATGGGTTTGGCTTTTGGTGGAAGGCGTTGTTTCACCCGCCCTCCATCCTTTTTGGTGCCTAAATTGGGTTACTGGTGAAGTTCTCTTTCCTTTGTTTATATGCATTTCTTACACTAAAGTAGATATGAGTGGGTATATCAATGTCATTGTCTGATAATTTCACATTGTGTACTTTTTAAAACACTAATAACAAGCTTGTCTACTATCATCCAGTGGCGGGTTACGTTAATTGATACTTTGATCAATGCAGATGCGGAGGTAAACATGATCCTGTTTGGCCAAAAGAGGGTAGAGGTTTTTCCACTACATAGCTAGTCTATAATTGATCAATAAAATCTATGTTATGAACTTCAACACATTTTCCGCATGTGTTTGTGACAATCTTCATGCGCAAGTTCTAGTAAAGGTAGGGCAGTAAATACAGGGACGTCAGGGCTTGGGGATTATCATGATATTCAGGGTCCGCGATGAGTTGATGCGAACAGGCTTTGATGGGCTTGGATTTTGTCAATCATCGGCTATCATACATCATGATCGCTGCGCTAAATGCATATTTTTCGCGTATACTATGCCGATCATCCGAAACCGCAACGCGCCACGGCCCGGAAAACAAGCTTATATTTGCCCTGTGAGCTGTGAGAAAACAAGTCAAAGTGTATAAAAATATTCTACTACACACACTCGCAATACACAGTTCATTATAACGCCTTAACCAAGCTAATAGTAATTCAATGTTGCCGGATCAGCATCCGTCACTCGGCAGTTATCTGAATCATCCGTCGTAATTATGACATTTCCTCTGCGATCATCCTTTTCGGTTCGGTCGATATGACATTTTGAAATTCGATAAACCGGTCATCACGCTATCTCGAGCCTTGTTGATCGATGATTGCCGAAGTTCATCTCGATCTTCCAGAATTCCTCTCATTGAAATGGAACGCGGCGTCAAAGGACAGTAGTGCTCTTTAGTGGCTTTGTTTCTTCCAGGCTCCAGGACACTAGATTTTCCATGGATCATTGCCTTCTAGCGTCTTAGTAATCTCAATCTCATCGCTCTTCTGTGATCCAGTCCAACTCATGGCCTCATTGAGACAGACATCTTTCTTGTGTGCCACTCTTCCCATCTCACTCGTTTCCCTTCACTCGGGTTTTCTCCCATTCTTTTGATAGCGTATGTAAACTACTGCCACTCATATACTTCACCGCATTAACGTCATCGATATTGACGTTGGATCCAATTTGCGTTTCCCATTTGGAACGGAAAATTTCGTCTAGTTGCATAAAGCTGACGATATAGCGGAACTTGCGGCAGTGGTATCGAAGATGATTCGTGGTATGCGGTGTGATTTGATGCGAGTGATATGCGATGTGCTTTGTTGCCTGCTGCGTTCTTCGGACCTATGTTTCGGGAGTGGTATGATGAGCCCCGCATTTTGGTATTGGTCGTAGACTGAGTTGTTGGGACCGACGGAAAACACAACACGTTGCAAGAAAGATTGCAGGAATACACTACTGCGGGTAGGAAGATGCTATGGTGCACCATAAGGATTCTTATAGCATTCGTCTACCTTATTCCCCTCATCTCCCAGCTGTCAAGATGATGTCGTTGTTTTCGTTGTTTGGGATGAATGAATCGAGGTTTTTCACACAGATCGAGAGTTTCGCTAAATTCCACGTTCATGATTGCATAGAGAGAGCGATTTTTCGAAACATTGGGGAACTGATTACACCACCCTTCTCATCTTGTTTCATCCTAATGTTTCCTGATGTGTTGCTGCTTCCTACTGCAAGGCTGCGGCTAGCCGAAAGCGTTTGCAGAGAATGCAACTGAACAAACCAATGTCGCGATACACCTCAATCAATTCGGTCTTCGATAGTATTTTCCATACAAATTTCTTCACTAACAACTCCCTATGGTACATGTAATGGTATAAGTTTTATACAGTCTTTCTGTATATGTTTGCCTAGTAGGATAGAACAGGTTTATGATTTACATATACATTTTTAAACATGTGATATACCCGTTTATACCACAACAGAAGAAATACAATTGCGGGGATAACAAAAAGATATAACTTTCCACGAGAAATACAACCCAGTAGATAACAAAAAGATATAACATTTTATAAAATATACAATTCCGTAGATAAAAAAAAGATATAACATTCTTTAATGTAAACAAAAAATTCGGACTGAAAACATCACAATACTAGCTAAATTACCAATGATTTATTGAAATAATGTGGTAGAATGTTTGTTTATTCAGACGAGCACTACTATACATATTGGAAAAAAAAAAACACAACAAAAACAACAAAAACAACAAAAACAAAAAAACAACAAAAACAACAAAAACAACAAAAACAACAAAAACAACAAAAACAACAAAAAACAACAAAAACAACAAAAACAACAAAAACAACAAAAACAACAAAAACAACAAAAACAACAAAAACAACAAAAACAACAAAAACAACAAAAACAACAAAAACAACAAAAACAACAAAAACAACAAAAACAACAAAAACAACAAAAACAACAAAAACAACAAAAACAACAAAAACAACAAAAACAACAAAAACAACAAAAACAACAAAAATAACAAAAATAACAAAAATAACAAAATAACAAAAAAATAAGAAAGTAAAAAACTCAAAGAATTAAAAAAAACAGCTGTTGTTGTCCCAATGCAAGCGGATCATTATTTTGGTCCGCTATTGAATGCAGGCAGGCATACTCTGGAGGCCATTAGTGGGCTTAAGAGCTTTAATCGGAGGCATCGGCTGTGATTCCTGAACACTCAATCAGTATGCAATTTTGTTATGTATGCGCTGAATAATATTTATTGCCCTTTCATAAACCATTTCCTCTGGACAAACCGGTTTTTGCAGTTTTCAACAGTTCTCCTGGGTTGCCAAGCCTTGCATTCGATTAACTAGGTTTTGCAGTTGAACCAGTCTATACTACTGACAGTAAACTGAACTGGGTCGCTGTACAGTTCTCATATTCCAACAATCCATACAGTCTGTTTTGACCATCATTTTAACCTGGTTCGTACGACTGGGAGGTCTGATATACGTATTTCGGATTGTTATCATCTTAATCATGCCGATGAGGGTCGATATCCCAAGTGCTTGCTGACATTTTGTATTTCTTTTTTGATCGTTGTTCTGCACCGTATTAGAAAGACATGGGAGAGTAGGATGGTGTCCACGAGGTGGATGTAGCGTTGTAAACCTACTCGAGGATGGGGGATTAATATACTTCCTGTGAATCTTGTTTGAGGTGGCGCTAGCGCATAGTTTCTGTTCAGCAGGGTTCCACCTCCGTCTCCCCACTGCCGCACCACAGCCCCCTTTGTGTGTGTTTTCGCTGGCGCACCATAGCTCCAAATTTGGTTTCACTATGACGTCAATGAACAGGGCACACACTTGCTGGCATAGGCTCCTATCCCCTTTGCCGATGCTGTGGATATTCAGCAGGTGGTTGCTTCAGTTCAGAAATCTTCGTACACCTCAACCGCCCAAAGAAAAACCCATGCAAGTCAAATGCATCGAAGGAAATGCCGACTACTACATATTCTTACTCAAGGGCGATGTCCTACACAGCAATTTAGATGTGGCACTACAAAAGTGGCGGGAAATCTATCAATGCAATTGCAGGAGAGACCATATCTTGGGGTTTGAGACTATCTATGGCTATGCATATCATGAGCTATCGTTGAGATGGAGGGATAATGACAAGCTATGGGGAACGAATAGGAACATACTATGGTGTGCCGTTGAAGGCTCATATGCTTTTAATAAGGCAGCTTGAGAAACGGGGGGAAATCAGAGTGGCGAGGAACATTGTCCAGGGGGTTTGTATGAACTGGGATCAGTACAGATGCCGTAATGGATATCGAGGGGGATAAGGCAGAGGTCAGTGCAGAATAAGAGGTAATGCTGGTTGAGGAAGGGGAAGAGGATGGTAAAAAATATTAATAAATGTTCATTATTTTTTCTGGCATGGTGGTCGATAACTGTCTTGTAATTCTGTATGATACATGATTTTATCAATCACTTTTTCTGATGACCAAATAATTGATCTTGAAGACATTGAAGAATTTCCTTGTTGGACGGATTGGGCAATTAATATACAAATCACGCGTGGGTCAATGGAAGATAATTGAAATCACTTTTATTGAAGAACTGGTTGGGTTATTCAATTGGCAGGGGAAGGAATATATAATTCAGAAATGTGATGCAGTATGGTAATCGGTAGATATTATCATCAATAAACATATGTGCTCCAAAAATCCCATGGACTCACTTGTGAGTGTTTTGACGATGATGGAAAATCTATACATATGCTATTATAAACCGAAGAATCTTATACAATGGCATGTATACATTTTCACGCTAGTGAAATATTTATACATATGCTATTATAAACCGAGAAATCTTATACAATTGCCTGTATAGATTTTCACACTAGTGAAATATTTATACACATGCTATTATAAATCAAATTTTTAAACAAATGATCGGTATAAATGCTGTTTAGATTCTTCGCATGTATATGTTTTTTGGTGGGGAACTTGTATAACATATACAATCTTGGTGGCGAAAATGTACCATAGTGACTATACGCATGATACCTCATTCATATCGCGATTCCGCAACTATAACGATATCATATCTCGCGGATACGGCAGAACGATATATCCGCAGTAGGTTGAAACATCTGACACAGTAGATCATTGTTATCTAATATTGGTCTATCCTTGTGCAAACGAAAGTTCCGATTGATAATGAAGGCGTAATCTATATATGATCTTTGCCTGAAAGCTGATGCTGATGCGATAAGGGAGCCGGCAGAACCGAAGCTCGCGCAATCAAGGCCTCTTTATACATTAGGCCCCGCATTCACCGAACGAACGCTCGGTTTATATCCGAGCCGAGTATATCGACAATTTCGAACTTGCTTTCACTGGGAATCTTGTCTGGTGCACTATTTCTCACGATTCTAGTTGGCATCGTATAGCCCGGATTCACCCGAGCTATCCTATACGGCAAGTCCTCTACATACATATTCAACACACAGACAAATTACCTCCTCGCACCCGGCTTAAGAATGCCGCGCGCCACAATCCCAAATCTCTGGATACCGCACTGTTTTGTAACAGACATTCAAGTTTTGCGTCTATGTACAGCCCCTTTTTTGAGGGTCGCAGAGGCGGCCAAGACCACGCAGTTTCGGGTAAGAATTGCCGCTGCCGTGTTTCCGCCGCAACCGCACACAGAGTATCACTCGCATTTGTCGATCAATTCTGATGCGGAACATGCTCGCTTACGATCGACAGGCTAGGACTTGGATACTGAGCGGGCACCTTGGAAAACATTTTTGGTTAGGAGATTAGATATATTTGGTAGGAAACATGCTTTACGAATCACTAATTGCGGGGTGGTGGGGATATAAACACATGTGTATACAGGCGAGCACATGGATCGTATCATTGGTGGTCGCAACTTTAGGGTTACACACCTTACCACCCTCCAAGAAATATAATTATCGTAAAACAAAACTAAGCGATTGCACCGCCGGTAAACAAACCACATGCGGTCGCGATTAATGAGCGGTGTCCCCGCAATTGCACTCCACATATTTCGGCAAATAAGATGAAACCGGAGGTTGGTTATAGTTTTGGTAGACGCTGATGGACGTACTACAGATGATGGCTTACTTTTGAGCGTGCTTGTGCGGGCTTCTTCAATGCTAGATAGGTCTTCTTCTGCAGAATGGCAAACGCCATCGTCGTCATCGAACTAAAACAATGAGTCCCGGAATTGGTATCGTGGGCTTGCTTTGACAGGCAGATGACATCTTCCCGGAGGAAAGGACATCTAACACCATCTGTTACCGCCGGTCCTCGTTTGCTGAGGATATATCCGTAGAAATGATATGTCTATCTTGCACCATCATCTCTATTAGCTAGGCCAGATCTATATTCATATTATGAGAAAGTTAACTGGTCTGGCCATGATATTCTCGTTTAGAAATCAACTGTCTCCACACACACAGCGGTCGGGTTATTGTATCTCCGCATAGATAGACCCCAGAAAGGTAGGAGCTCACTTTCCGAATAGAGTTGTTATTACATTCTTTATTTGTTCATGCCTGCGTTGAAACATAATACATACCCTTCATGTGAAGATACAGTTCACGCGCGTATCAATGCAGGGACGAGGCAAACTCGAGACTGATAAGAAAATCTACTGCAAGTTCTTCCCTAAAATCCTTGGTGAACATCTAGCCCCACAGCGGGAGCGATAGAACTAGCGGGGTAGTGTCCGCAGTCTTGATTGTTGCGGCGGGGATGCATGAAGGCTCACTCGTCCGTTAAAGACCTCAAAAACGTGGTATTTTGGTGTCGATTTGTTGTTTGAAGAGCCTCAACGGTGGCAATGAGGCCTTTGTTAAGCGAATTATTGATATCGAAGTGTTCAGATGGCCGGGGTTGAGGAAGCTAAAATATGGCGAAATCCGCCGGACATCTGAAGCGGTGAAACAAGTTCCCCCACGGGGTTGTAAACCGCAGGAAATCTCGCGAGACCTTTAGCTTCCCAGGACGAGATGGATATATAACGTAGATTTTCTGCAGCTACCCCACCATTAGTTTGGCAGATGACTATACCTGATGATCTTCGCTTTGTTAGATTCATCAATGTCAATCGCGACGGTGCAGAAACCCTGGAAGTTACCGAACATATCTCAAAAGTTTAGTTTCACTCTCGTCCCTGATGATCTTCGTTTAAAGTGTTGCTTGCGACACTACCGGCAAAACTAGCTCTCCCGTGCCACGGAAACTAAAGAAGCCGGGTTGAGTAGTAGTTTGGGTAGGTCAAACCCCATATCCACAACCTCTTGCCCCCCACGTGCTGCATGGCTCCCCGCAGTTCATTGATCATCGAAAACATGCATCGAAATGCTCGAGGCTGTGGTTACAAGTAATGGACACTTTCACGTTACAATAACTGTGACACCTCAACAATCACTTCTACCACCATGCCATTCACCTCAGAGCGAAATAAAAGATACCATGAACGGGATATTTATCAGCGTCTTTAGTTTCACCTGTACAGTTTCATTTTCCCCCTTAGCTATTTATTGTTGTGGAATTTATGGACTTAGGGGTTCTTGTGAATGTGGTTGCATTGCGAAAGTGTCCACTACTCTTGTCCATAGCCTCGTACGTACCCTTTCACACTGCACAATATGCAAAGTCCATCATCAATATTGAACCGAATTCCGCGGGCGGAAGTTGAAGTGTAAAAGCAGAATTTCCAACCTGTGATGGAGGCAAAAGATTCGCCTCCGAACGCGCACGTCAGTGACTCGATGGCTGAGTTTTCAACGAGTTTCCGACGAACAACGGGGATTGGCAAAGTTAATCCTGCATATGCCTGATCACCGAAAGGAACGCGCCATGCATTTTTGGAGTTTTAATGGTTGCTTCCTGGTTATTGATTGCTTATGAATAGCAACCAGTTCCGTCCCTTAGTTGCGGTAAAAAGCAGGTCAAAGGTGAGCTGCGAACTTGATCACTCAGCCCGAGGCCGCCGGTCATATGCGACCACGACTTTCGAAGATCCTGCTTGCTTGTCAATAACTGTCCTATCTAACTGTCGTTCTATCTTTTTTTCGGAAAAAAAATTTGCATGTCGATCCAGGGCAAAGAGGAGAGTCTGAGGTATGTACCGCGGTACCGCAGCTAAACCATGGAGAAGGCGAAGTATATACGAATGACGAAGGCAGATAGAAATCCCGACAGTCCCTTGCGGCGGCAAAGTATCTCTTAGAAGTTATGTGCCGTCTTTTTCGTATACCTTTCTGCACCATATGAAGATCCGTCCGATATTTCGTTATCTTTTGCATCATCTTAGCCCCACCGGAGTTGGGTTTTTGTGTTTCACGAAAGTGCAGTTTTCATTTTTTCTACCGCAGTTTATTTTTCACGATATCGTGATAGATAAATAGATAGCACGATTTCCCGGGGCCCTGGAAAATTTAGATGGATAGTGTGTCAGGTTACATGGTAAGGTTAATCATACTTGTAACCGTAACAGTAACTTCAAGCGGTCAAAGTTTACACAAGGTTGATAAAGGCAGTAAGAAAGTAGTGATGGAATGAAACATCGCACGATTGACATCTCAGCACCAGGTGTCCGATGGTGATACCGTGGAGATTGAGGGAAACTTGAAAGAAAGGTCGGTGCCCAGGGAAGGCTTGCGTATTCTGCGCAGTAAAACTTCTCATCTGGGAACTCGCATCATGTACATATTGCATACCAGAGGGCTTTCTTACCGTTAATCAGACCAGCCAGGCAGGGTTTGAGCAACAAAGTCCAAATTCTTACCGCCCTTGGGGGGTAATTTGTACCACAGTCACAAAGCTGCAAGCGCAATAAAGCACCTTACTCAACGAGGCCGAAACGCACTGTCCGAGATGAATGAAGTGAAAACTGTAAATCGAGAGAATTAATCAATTGAGAGAAGTAGTCTACTCGCTCACCATCATTTTCGAACAGGATTTCTATCCTTTCCCAAAGATGCCGCGTATGTGTGTTGTCTAGCACAAGAGACAAAAATAGTATCATCATCGGTTGTTCTGGCCCCTACTAAGTTGGTCTTGAAAATTATTCCGGCTCCGACGAGCAAGAATCCCAACAACGTTAACTTTGACCGGGGGTGAGGTCGGCCAGTTACAAGTTACAATTTGGTCTGATGAACTCTGTGGAGTCGTAGGTTGAAGAACTTCCTACGCTGCAGGATCCTGAAGAATGTCGATCAAGTTGACAATTCAGTGATCTTCAAAGTGATGAATCTTGAGTGCCAGGGGCAAGCCAGGCAAGGACAAAGAGTGTAAATCGTACAGCGCCTGTAACTCCTGTAAAAGCGTATGAAGAGCAAGTTCCACATAACCCGCAGTTGCAGTTGCAGTTGAGTTGCAGAAAAGCTCCCTAACTTCGCCGCCTCAGGTGTTCGCTGCAAATGTTCGCTTGCCTCTAATCTGCAAAGCGTCGCAGGAGAGTCGCAGCAGAAGCTGCTCCACTGGGTTCCAGGCAGCCCGCGGGTTTGTGCAGATTAGGTGGGGCATACATTCCCCAAATAAAGTAAAGCCTGACAAGATCCGAAAATGTTGACGAAGCTCGAAGTGCCACTTTTTTCTTCTCCAGGCCGCTGCCTGATTTTTCAAGCCCGCAAAACCTCTTTGCAGAAATCCAATTCTAATTTCATACTACACGCGGACGCTATCTCCGCATACTTATCTAATGGCCGAGAAAATTCAAGGTGTTGCGTTGCAGAATATTGGCCGACTTTAATTTAACTTCGCGAGCTCATGTTAATTGTTGATTCGATGCGCTAACCTTCAAGCTCGCGCTTTCAAATCGAAGCTGCCTTTTACTAGCGGGGCCGCCAGAACGGTACTCGCGAAACCCTACCCTAGGTAGCTAGCGACGGCACACCACCGAAGCGTAAAAGTGTAAATCATAGCTAAAGAATATAGCTAAAGGACCACCGCAGGTACGACTGTGTACAGTTAGTTACTGGAGGCCTGTAGAGCTAGTTGTATTTTGCACCGGAGAAACATCGTGGAAGTAGTGCGGTGGATCATCAGAGGGGCGTTCTAGCATGTCACTGCATACCCACCTACGTAGTGAAAATAAGAAACATAAAGAAGCAATATGCCACGAATGATTTGTGTGACTTGCAAAGCTGATCTGCGAGACAAAAACAAGGATATGAAGGGTAGACAAGGCTGTGCACAGTATAGCTTGACACCTTGTTACCTCCTCTGTTACCTACTCTAGTCGAGGATTGCCGAGCACAGTGACATCTTGGCACTACAGAGAAGATTCGTGAAATTTGAAAGGTTGAATAAGCACACCTTATCTCTGGTCTTGTCTCGTCGACTCTTTCCGGGCATCAATTTCTATGCACAGCTGCACAGCCTGACCACTGCCCGACTTTTCCAGTCAGAGTGCACAAAAAACGTCATTTTAAAAGTGCAGCCCACGAACATAAAAAAAGCAATGCATCAAGGTACAAAGGAAAATTTTTACAACAAAAAACTTTTTCTTTCCAAACTTTTTCTTCACTTCTTGTTTTTCTTTTATTCTCTCACTTCATCCAACGCCAGCCTCAAAGTGGGGACGAAAATACCTCCCCCTTGGGCAAAAAAGAGGATTACAAAGAGGAAAGTACAAACTTAAGCATCAATGCTATTAAGCGAATATTACGAAGAGATAACGGTAAAATACCACAATTCCTGATGGATAAAACAGTTCCGCGGTGTTTGATTGCTTCGGTGAAACATGCACAGCACCACCTTAGAAGCTGGTGGCGTGACTTTACTCTAGAGCAGACTTATCTAGTCAACATTCTTATGCAACGCAAATTCATCTCGACTCCGGTGGTTAAAGAAATGGTGTGCCCATTAACGTGCTATAAACAATACGAAACAGCTGACTGATATGGCTTATCCCCAAGCATGAAATGGAATATGCCTTTTGATATTCTGTTGTTTACTCAACCCACGAAGCTCCGGAGAGTCCGGGGGATCCGCGGATCCCAAGCAGCCCGTTCCAGACCCTCAGTGCATACGACTCCCATAGATAGCTCTTAGCGATATTACAAAATCTCGGATGAATCGGACTCCGACGACGTCTTTGACGTTTGAAAATCCTGTTGTTGATGTCTGCCTGGGCTAGTGATCCGGTGGTTCGCCAATCATCGAGCCGCATTTGGCTTTTATTGGATACCGTACGATATAGAATGATCATGATCGAACTCATCTGTTTCTACAGGTTGAAGATTGTTTCCAATAACACAGCCCAAACATCTTGAAATACGCCTGCACCAGGTAGTTCATCCTTTTATGGAGGGTTTACAAGCATATCATCAATCCAACAAGACTTCCGCGGGAAGCATATACGTTTTGCAGGAAATGCTTCGAAAATCCGGGGAAGCATACATTGAGATGGACCACATTGTTGCGTGATGTGAAGGATGCTTCCGGCATCTTCATCAAAATTCTCGACTATCTGTAACAAGATGCACGTTCCCTTCCACTCTCTGCATTGTTACCCATCACATCTACCCGGCTCGCCTGGATATATTCAAGCATATCTTCAAGGAAATGGCGATTGCAAATAATTCCTCGATCAAAGAGTCCGCTAGAATTACCGGCTGTGGCGTTTTGAACACAACATTTTGAGTTCTCAGAAAAACACGGATCAAGAAGGTGTCAAGCTATGCCGAAATATCTCGGAGGTTGACGGTGGAGAAAAATTGAAATGAATAATCCCAACAGAAAGCTATTATGCCATACATCTTGAGGTCTCGACGTCTTGCCTGATCAAGGTCCAGTCTGAGTCCCTGTATAACTTTATTTTAAGGCCCATTGCCGGGAGCTAGGTCCCAATGTGACCAACGACGACTAAGATGCCATTATTCTCGATTATGTATGCCCTTCTCTGCAAAAGTTTCCACATGTTTATACACATGCCTATCTAACCTACAGGGCGTACCGGCACTGGGCGAACAGCCTGGCGGACTGTCCTGTATCATGTACTATCGAAGTTATCACAACATCCAATACCTTCTTTCATATCACTCATACCACGGGATCTTAATGGTTCCAATACGAAGCAATCTGCAGTTCATAACATTCTGGACTGACATTAAAGATGGCACCATCAAGACATTTGTTGAATGGCGAATGTCAATTAACGGTGGAAGAACCATCCAATAAGAGGGAATTATGAGCATAGTACTATGTAACTTATTCCTTTGATACAACCTTGATTCCTAACTCATCCAAGAACCCACGAGTTGCCCCAAACCCCCTTCATTTCAATTAAACTTTACTCGAAAAAATTAAATAATATCCTCAACATTGACAGTGAAAAATATAGTCATTAACAAGACCACTATTCCCCTTGAGTCTCCCTGCATTTCCATCCGCTTTCCGATAGACGCCTTCCATGCAGAGTTAGAGATGAGAGATGTATTGCATATGCCTTACTGTAGCTACCTAGTTTTGTTTTGTATTTAAACGAGGTTTATTTGTAGCATGGATGCATAGCAGCAAGCTAGACTTCAATGACCTGACCCTCGGTGAAGACCTTAATACCCAGGATGCCCTGGTATATCTCGTTTCTTATCAGTTCAATTGGGTTGAGGGTGTGTGATATGCAGATTACTCGCTATTACGGCAACGCATCTGTACATGGAGGGACAAAAAAACTTTGCATTTTTTAATTTGCATTTTGCAATTTTCATTTTTCAGGTTTCATCTGTTGCAACGCAACGACACAGCCACACTGCTGATTAGGGTTACCCTAACCCTGCTCTCCCCAGCTATCCCCAGCTCTCCCCAGCTCTCCCCAGCTCTCCTCTGCTCTCCTCTGCTCTTCTTTTCTCTCCGCTACTCTCTTCTCCACTACTCTCTTCTCTCCGCCTCTCTCACTTCGCCCTGGCCTTTTTCCTATTCTTTTCAGACTTCTCCACTCGCCTCTCTTCAGTTTTCGTCTCATCCTTTTCTCTTCTTCCTCGCACTTCCTCTAATCGGCTTTTCTGGCTCAATACTCATTTCTCGCTTTTGCTATCCTTCGGCTATCTAGGTACTGAATCATGTATCTGTCTTTAGTGTGTTTTGTTTTTTTTACAGCATTATACGTCTTGTTCGATCAGAACTGCTTCATGCTCGTTCTCAGATTTGATCAGTGTTTCCCAACCTATTCTTCTTCCTTCCGGGTCATCCTCCATAGCGGGAGCATTGCTTACCTGTATCCACTCTGCGGTGGCAATCTTGGTAGTAGAGACCATGGTGGAGAAAACTCTGGTGCATGACGCGGAGAAACCACAACCTGAGATATAGAGATACAGGATAACATTGTAAAATAACACATAACACGTAAATTCAACATTTCATCCATCTATGAATGCCCAAGTAAAGTATCACGCTGTGTCTTCAAGTGTTGAAGCAAAACCGCATCTCTGCGCAGTGCAGCAGCGGTACGCGCTTGCGATTTTGTGATGCGCATCTGTCAGTGTTTAGTCAGCGGTGTGGCTGCGTCGTTGTGGCGACAATTTATTTTGGTAGGTGAGTACTCTTCCTCTGTCGCACTGCTGCGTTGCAACAGATGAAATGTGAAAAGTGTAAATGCAAATTAAAAATGCAAAGTTTTTTTGTCCCTCCATGTACAGATGCGTTGCCGTAGCTATGCAAAGTTGCAAAGTGCAATTATATGCTTAGTTGGTGGTTTCCTCTCCTGGACAAAAATCTTTCAATAGTGGCAGCTTTGTTATATCCACGGGGATCTTAGGCGGGGATTTCGAGGGATTGGATATAGTGCACACCACTACGGATTTATAATTTCATAGTATTATCATCTGTCAAAGGTGATTGGTTGATAAACATGATAGTGGTGTTATATCCCTGGCTCATATCTTTACGAAGGGAAACTATAGCACCGTGGAAGACAGGTGAAGACAGGAGAAACTCGCAGCAATTCGAAGATAAATGTAGTCCATACTCGAGATTTTACAGGGTTCTCTTGCCTTCCCTGATGCTCTTCATTGACAAAACTAGATAGCCTTGTATACGGAGATGTACGCGTACACGGTATAGTTCAAGAAAAGAACTTAGCAAGATACTTGCAGAAAATCATTGCAGAAAATCCTGCAAGATTCAAACGTACATACATACGCAAGATGAAGAGGCGCAAGAATCCTTAAATCTTCATCTAAATCATCTCCATGCGAGGTAAAAGAAGCTTTGCGAATAGTTGCAAGCCGTCCGCTGCAAAGTAACTGCAAAGAAACCGCAAAAGAGGTACATACCTGAAAAGTGTAGATGAGCAAGCCTAAGCAAGGCAGGCTTCGGAATTCGGAAAACTCCATCTTCAATTCTTATCTTCTAGTTTCCAATGAGCCCACGTTAAAAACTTTCTTTGCCTTTGCCTTTGCCTTTGCCTCATTTTGTGGGCTCCACATTCCACGTTCTTTTGCCCCCAATGGCTCACTGCGTGGGGGCGCCTTTTGGATGCGATGTTCTGAAACGCCATTTTAAAACCGACGTTACACAAACCTATTCTACAACTCCCTTTTATGATTTAGTACGTTGAGATCCGAATCTTCAACGTCGGGGAAACTTGCGGACTACGTTCTAATACCCCCGGACTCGTGCGGGATTCTGATCTATAAAGGGAATACATATGTCAAAAATTCACTACTGTGGTGTACCCTCGCATATAACACAAAAGAGACACTGAAATTGGGAGCTGGTTTCTAATTTTTCTAGTCCCGCTAAGATCCGAATCTTTAATTCGATTTTCACACCTCTGTGCTCATATCTTGAAAAGAAAGGAGCTCTGTTTAGGTCCTTGTACATGGGAGCTCAACAGTTGCATTAACCCACACCTGTCACCGGCGGGAGCACGCGGTAAACTCCATCATTTTCTCACGATAAGAGCATAACCCTGCATTCCATAGTTCAGGCGTTTTTTCTGCTCCTCCTGCTCCGACGGGAAGGAGAGAGAGCGAGAGTTTTTCCGTGGACGGTAGAACTTCGAACGCATTCTGCGGCGGCGGCGCAGGCGGTGCAAACGAGTCGAAGTGTGTAATACCTCCTCTAAGTAAATCTGACCGGTATGCGACGTGCTCCATTACCGAACCGGTAAACCTGCAAGCAAAGGTCCTTTTCTTTCTCAACCGCGACTCTATCAAGCCGAATGTCGAAGGTGAGTGAGATGTTGATGAAACTCGCGCGGGAAAAAAAATGAAGCGCTTGATTAACAATATCCGGCTAGTCAACGCGGCAACAAAAATTGAACGATCGATGTTCCCTGTCAGAAACACCATCCAAACATAAACCTAAATTCCGGAACCGAGAAGATCTGTTTTTAGTGCCCTTTCTAAAGTTTCAACCTCCGTTGTTGCTCATCCTCAGCTTCTTATTTTTTTCGCCACCGTACCCGCACGCTAAATTTTTTTTTGTCGTTACGAAATTTGACTAGAGCCTTCCTTACATATCGGCTTAGGAGACTTTTTTGTTCAGAACTTCGATTCAAAGCTTGTCATGTCAAGAGGTGAAGAGATTTAAAGGAATTCATCCGTGACGTTTAACCGGAAAAAATTGATTTTGGCCGATTAACGTCCGACTCGGATTGGGTCTGTGAGTCTGTGACACTGTACTAATTTAAGAAAGCACCGAGACGGAGGGGGAAAAAAACGTGAGCGTATTATTAGGTGACATGAGTAACAGTAAAGCCATTCAAGCCAACAAAGCACGACACGCGAAGCAAAATGATTATGGCGTGCTGGCAACGGCCCCAATAGTTGTACGATGCTGGAGCTTGGGTGGATGGTTACTCACGGGTATGCACTTCACGTCACCATGTCACGATGTTACGATGTCACGATATCCATTACATATTATCCAGCATATTTTTTGAACCCCACGTCATAGAACTTCGAATTGTGGACAACAAAGACAAAAGTGCACAAACGGTTCCGATTCGTTGAAGTGTACATAGCACTTTTTGATGCTTCGACAAGTAGGAAATTAGGAAGGGGCATTGTAGTATGGTGACTATTTGCCTAGCTAGGGCCTTATTATGTGAATTCGTGTTTACATAGCTGCAGTTATATGTACTCTATGTACATATACAAGGCGTGGAGAATGTGGGGAGCATAAAGCAAAGCATCAAGCAGGAAGCATGAAGTATGAGCTTCCAAAGTTCGAATAACATAGCCAGCATACATAGAATGCGCATTGAATATTGTACGGGTACATACCCGAGAACAAGCATTTGAAACAAGAAGCTGGTAGCATATGTATGCAGCGTATCGCCAGAATGTTTGGATCCACCAGCGTTGGGCATTGAAGGTCCATCAACAGTGACAGTGCAGTGGCAACGTCGTTCCGCCAGGGTTAAAAAGTGGCAGTGTTAGGATCCCGAACCCTCGAGCATCATCTTCCTTACTTTGGTATGGTACTAAGCTGTGACTCCCCGGCCGGGTCTTGTCTCGGCGGGAGGCAACTAGCTGATCCGATTTGAGCTCTGAGTTGCTAAATTGCCAAATCCATACCTTCTTCGCTTGGGTATGAAGATCCCGAGACGAGATCTTTTGTCGAGTCACCTGGTGGGTTCAGGATCAGAGATAAGACAGATCTTGGCATGCAACGACGATCTATGTGGAAAGAGGAAACCAAACGGGTGTATAAACGAAATGGAAACACCTAGGATAGGATAAGATAGGATGAGTTGATAACATACGGATAAACATCTAAACGAGTAAAACAGATGCTGCGAAAACAAAACACGCGACGAAACGCGTAATCCATTTTCGTAGTCTTTGGTCTGATAAACGGGAAGTTTTTAATCTATGGAGATGATCATATGAGGCTTGGACAGGGAGGGAGGCCCAACGGTTAGATTGTTGAAGGGATGATTGACAAAGATCTAGACGAAGTGGATAGTCATGTCTTGCATCCGGGTGGCGACTATGGTACCTTGAAGAATCGATATGCCGAGCTGAGCCCAACGGATTTGATAAGATCTTCGTATTTTTCTGCTGGCGAACCTTCGAATCCCATGCAAACTCGAACCTCGAACCTCGAACTTCGAATCTATTCGCCGCCTCTTTCTAGTCTTGATCCAGAAATAAGAAGAAAACAATCGCAAACTTGGAGCCGAGAAAATTGAAGAAAATCTCAATGTCGCGTTCGCCTTCCTTCTTGCTTGCCTCCTGTGATCCCTAGATGGTTCACGAATCCGTAGTGTAAGTGTGTAAGAAACCCTCCATATCTCGATTCTAATTACCACATCACCTGTATCACGCTTTTCCTATACCTACCGGATGAAATCAAGTCAGCACAGCATAACACGGCCGGCCTCAATGCCATACCGTGACCGGAATCATCCGAACCCGGGATTTAAAAGATAGCGCTTCCTAACCAATCATCTTGGGATATGGGAACATCCCATCCTTCTATCCATACATCCTTCCATCTATCCACCCAGCTAGCCATCCATACATCCATCAGCCGTTGCTTATTTTCTTCAATGCATACACCGGATCTGGTATCCACGAATCGAACCGAATCGAATTGACTTTTATGCACATAGAAGCCAAAACAAAAAACAACAAGAAACATC
>JAJJXM010000174.1:0-23816 GCA_024516155.1 Pyronema omphalodes | reverse complement strand
CGCTTGGGTGACTCTGTCGTTCGTGACTTTGTCGGCGTGTCGAAACATGTCTGTGGCGGTGTTGAGATTGTCGTTCAGTTGGTCGATGGATGTTGCGAGGCTGTCGGTGGCAGGGTTGGTAGACAGGGGGTTGTCGGTGTCATGGCGGAGGCGTTGGACTCCAGCGGGGACGGGGGTGGAGTCGGCGGCAATGTGGGTGATGGAGTGGGCGGTGGTTTGTTTGTTGTTTGTTCTCTCATTACTTGTTTGCAACCCGAAGGTTATGACAAGGGACAGATAAATACAAAAGAGAAGAAGAAAGAAATGTAAAAGCAAAAACCCAGTCTCCACCTCTACCAGCCTCCTCCTCTTGATCGTTGTGGTTGTGGGGTCTGTCCCCACTGTATACTACGGGGGTTTCTTGTCCAAGCGCGTCTGATGTTCCAAGTGCCCTGCTTGCACAGAGGCCGCCTCGCCGGGCTCCTCCCTTTCCTCCTCCCTTCCCCTTCCCATGTTTAGCCATTTTACCGACTTTGTTTCCTCCGCGTACAAAAGAAAAAGAAACTCCCGTCGTCCTCCTCTGTCCCTTCCCCGCGCCCCTCTCTCTCCTTTCGCAACGCCTCGCACTCCTCCCGCCCTTCGAACATAAGAAAAACATTGTCGCACCCAAACAAAGGAGAGTACAAAAGAAACTCGTCTGCCCTCTCTCGCCTGCCGTCCCCGTCATCTCCCTTCCCGTGCACCATTCACCATCCGTGCCCTTCTCATCCGCCGTACCATAAAACAACTCCAACCCGTAAGACAAACAATTGAAAGACAAAGAAAAGAAAACTCAAAACACCCGAACCCCAAGCAGACCCAAGCAACGACCCCAGCCCGATCCCGTCACCGCGTGCCCGTTCCCTTTCTCTCCGCCTATCCCTCTTCTACCTTCCCCTTTTTCTTGTCCCTTTTTTTTTTTTTTTTTTACAAAACAGAAATCCTAAGTAAGAAAGCACTGCAAAATCAGCGCGCGCGAAAGTTCCTAAGGTACTGCGGTCAGTGTAGTCAGCGGTAGGGGTCTATCCCCTTCTGCGAGGCTTCTCTAGCCGGGAGTGTGCCCAGGTCGAGGTAGCAACCTTGGTTGCAGAGATAAAGGTGGAAAGAGCCTTGGTGCCGGAGGGGGTGTCCAGAATGGTGTTTAGGTTGATCCGGGAGTGTTGTCTGAGTTTGAGGTCCTTCCTGAGTGTGGAGCGAGCGGCCTGGAATTCGGGGCAGCTCAGGAGGAGGTGTCGAGGCGTCTGCGGTGGATGGATTGGGCAGCTGCAGCTGCGGGAGGGGTATGCGTCGGATGGAGGGTGGGCCAAGCAGTTGAGGAAGTACCCGTGGCCGGTGCGAAGACCCAGGATTGCAGTTGATATGCAGCGGGCGTTTTCGGTGTACGCAGTGTCCATTTTGCGGCGGTGTGTGGCGGTGTACTTGCGCGGTCGGGGGGAAGAGGTGAACCAGGTAGCCCAGTCTTCGGTGTACCTCTCTCGAGCGCGGCGGCGCAGCCAAGTGAGGGATATCGGTATTTGTCGGCGTGGCGGTACTGTTGTCGCCTGTCGGGCCAGTTCGTCGGCGGCTTCGTTTCCGGGGACGCTGGTGTGTCCTGGGACCCAGTGGATGGTAATTGAGGTACCGTAAGTGTGAAGGTCGTGAGCGGTGTTGTGGATGGCCCAGGCGAGCTCCTGGCCGGGGCCTCGACGGAGGTGAGAGGCTCGACGTATCGCGGCCTGGTTGTCGGTAAAAACGTGGATGTGTTTGTCGTATTGGTCGTTGCGTCGAATGTGTGTCAGGCATGTCCGGAGTCCTTCGTGGATGGCCATAACTTCCGCGTCGAAGACTTCTGTTCTGTCACCCATGGGCACTATGGAGTTGACAGGTCGTGGCAGCCCGTGGGGGATGGTGTATCCTGCGCCTGTTATGCCGTCAAGTTGAGAGCCGTCCGTGTACAGTAGGATAGTATCCGATCGTTGGCGAAGGGCGTGGAGGAGGAGGAGGTGGTCGTCGGCAGCGTCAGCCTTCGGGGAGGAGGAGATGTCGATCTTTAATGTAGGGGCGAGGTCGTCGTCGGGGATGTTTTGGGAGGTGTCCTCGATTTCGGCGTTTGGTTGGACCCACGGGGAGAGGGTGCTGATGACGTGCAGGAGGCGGGACGGGGCTTGTCCTGGGACGTGCCACGGGTGGTCGTACTCGGTGTCCGGGTTGATGGAGGCATCATCGATACTCGGGGCGGGAAACGAGACGGGGCAGCGTGTAATGACAGGGTGCGAGGCGGGTAAGGTGAGGGTGCGTAGGGCGTATTTCCGCTGGCGGTTGTCAAGACGTATTGTGACGGGGGGGGAGTGCGGATTCATTGTGGAGGGCCAGGATCGGAGTAGAGGTGAAGGCGTTGAGAATCCTGCGGAGGGCGGTGTTCTGTTGATTCTGGAGGGTGCGGGCAAGGTCTTTTTGTTGGTTCCACCATATCTCTGCGCCGTAGTCTGCTCTCGACTGGACACACGCCTGGTAGATTAGTCTCGTAGCAGCGGGGGACAGACCTGTTTCGTACCGTGCTAACCTACACAGTGCGTTCAGAGTTCTTTGCGCGGCGGTTACTCGTCTAGCTACATGTTTTCTAAAGTTAAGTTTCCTATCTAAATACAGGCCTATCCACCTCACAACATCCTTCTCTCCTCCTTGTGTTCCCGGTGTGATAACTGTACCGTTTGGTAACTTAACTTTTTCCTCCTCAGTGATGCTGTCGGTGCGTGCCCAGTGGAAATGCAGGAGCTCTGACTTGGCATCGTCAAATGCAACGGCGTTTGCGTCGGCCCACCGAAAGGCTGTTGTCGTAATGTTCTCAAGTGCGCGGGCGTTCGCTTTTCTGGTGCGTCCCTGGACGACGATCGCTACGTCGTCAATGTAGCTAGGTGTCCAGGCGTACGGGTGTACCTGCGCTAGTTCGTCGAATAATGGGCGGAGGTATAATAAGAAAAGTATGGGGGATGCAGGGGAACCTTGTGGGATGCCTGTTTGCACTGGGCGTTGCGTGTCAGTTCGCCCGTCGAACGCTAGAGCGATCGTGCGATCTGCGAGGAAAGACTGGCACCACGATACTACTGGTCGCGGGCACCCAAGCTGTCGTAATGTTTGTTGGAGGCGGTCAGCAGAGACGTTGTCGAACGCTCCACGAACATCGAGGAAGAGGGCAGAGGTTAGCATTCCGTGAGATTTCCCAATCTCGACGTCGTGCACCAGCGCCATCGCCGCGTCAATTGCTGATCTCTGCGGGCGTCCACCTATTTGGTCTCTATGTAGTAAGTCGTGAGAGTCTGCCATCGTGCCTAGGCGAGTGGCCATTAGTTTTTCGAGGGTCTTCCCAAGGCAGTTTAGGAGCGCAATCGGGCGGTATGCCTTTGGATTGCTGCAATCCGGCTTGTTAGGTTTGGCGATAATGACTGTGGTGGCCTGGCGCCAGCATCGCGGATGGTAGCCTACCGTCCCTAATGTGGCGTAGAGGTTGTTCATGTGTTTGGGGATGGCAAGGTATGCTTGGCGCAGGCAGGCGAATGTGAGCCCATCGGGTCCGGGCGCCTTCGTCGGCGAGGAGGAGAATATCGCTGTTTCTACCTCTGTCGGTGTAAAGGTTGTCCACTGCAACTCGCGGCGCGGGGGGAGGACGGACGGAGGTGGTGGTGGCGGCGGCGGGGGGAACAACTTTTGGAAGGCCTCTACCTTTGCGTCGAAGGAGCTGCAGATTGTTTCTTGGCCGTTCATCATTGCGCGGAGGTTTGGTGTTAGCTGAGCACGCCGAGGGTTGGTGTACCGAAACGCCTGCCACACATCGGGTCCTTCGGCTTGGGAAAGGTATTCCTTCCACTTTGCATCTTTCGCCGTTCGAATGGTCCTGTGGTATTCGTTTCGGTGTTGTTTGTAGTTTAGGTGGGATCTATCGTCACGTTTGCGTTTCCACTTACGTCTTGCTTTGGTCATCTTTTTCCTTGCCTCGGTGACTTCTGCGGTCCACCATCTCTTCGATTGTGGGGTCACTTGTAGTACGGGGGTGGACGTAGTCGCGGCATTAAGGATGGCATCACGTATTGACTCCGCCCACGCATCGAGGTTGTCTGTGGTAGGGTGGTTGCGGTATTGTGTCCATGATGGTGTGAGGGCGAAGCACGAGGCACGGAGGGTTTCGGCGAAGAGCTCCCAATCCGTCTTTTTCCAGTTCAGTCGGTTTGTTGGGGGGGTTGTTTCAGCGTCTGGGTGGGTTGTGTGCACTTCGAAACGTATGACTTCATGGTCAGATCCCGTAGCGTTGTCGTCGTCAATTGCCCAGTTGATTGTTTCCTCTGCCATGTGGGGCGATGCTAGGGTCAGGTCGAGGACGGAAGAACTGCGGCCTTGGTTGTAGTAGTAGGTGGGAATGTCAGGGACGGACACGAGGGTCCAGTCTCGTTGTTCGATGAGGTCAACTATTTCGGTGGCGCGGGTGGGGGAACGTGTGGAGGAGTTCCACAGGGCATGGTGAGCGTTGAGGTCACCTGTGATGATGCACCTGCGGGGGAGGGGGAGGGGGGTGAGGGCTCTCGGGATGGTATAAATATTGCTTTCGGGGTGTTTTTCGTTGTATATATTAAAAAGAAAGAAAGAAGGAATTAAGTCGGTGCCTACCTCAAGGACCTGGAGGTCAGGATCCGCGCATATATCGGTGCGCTGAGAAACCCTGAGGTATGGGTTTGTCCTGGTCACGTAGGCGGCTGTTCTGTTGGTGGTTCTATCTCCACGCGGTGGCAAGACCAGTGTGAAAGATGGGTGTGTGGTGGCGTATGTTATGTCGGTTATGTGAATTTCTTGTATTAGGATTATGTCGGCTGTGTTGTGTGCGCTATTCAGCAGCGCATCGAGTGCTGTTCGTTGTCGGTTCACGTTGTGGGAGACGATCCGTATGGTTGCTGCCAGTCTGTTGTAGCTAGACATGGGCGTTCATCTCAGTGTCTCTGTCGGCGGGGTTGGGTGGGGCGGCGGCGGGGTTTTGTGGCGCTGTTCAGGCTTCTTTGAATATGCGGATGCGTACGGGGCATTGCTTGCTGAAGCCTGGGTGGTCTAGGTCGGGGAGGTTGGCGTCCGCGCAGTTTTTGCAATGGTATCGAGTGTGTTCACAGATCTTACCTTTGCTTTGGGGGCAGTCGTTGCAGGCGTGGTCGTCTGTGGGGTGGTTCTGGCCGCAGATTCCGCAGGTGGGGCCTTGCGGTCCAGTGCAGTTGGTGTAGTGGTGGCCAAAGAGCAAGCAGCGCCGACACTGGTCGGTCCGTCGGGCAGAGTGGTACTCGGTGACTCTTCGGGGCTCGAAGAGTACCATGACTCGTTTGCGCTTCAGGAGTGCGAGCTCTTCGGCGGTACGTACCGCAATAAGCACACTGGATGCTTCCTTGCCCACACGTTTCTCCGCGGTCGTCATATATCGGGGGGGTTGTGCCAGGGTGACATGTCCGTTGCTGCGTTCGATCTCCTCTTGGAGGAGGCGCATTCCGTCGGGGGAGTCGGGGTATTGGCTCGTGGGGATTCCGTGAACTGCGAGCTTATACCACCGCTCGTTCAGGCGGGGTGCGGCGATGGAGGTGTTGACTTGTTGCGTCGCTGTGTGAATGGTCCCTAGGTTCTTGGTCAGCTCGGATTCAGTGGTGCCGTCTGTCATGGTCACGATGAGGTTTCCTGATGAGGCTTGTCTGATCGTGGCGACAGCCATGTGAGGCGGCGCCTGTGCCTGGGTGAGTGCAGCGTTGATCGCCCTTCCCAGTTGGGCTTTGGTATTGACGTCGATTTCCGCAGGGTTGGGGCAGGGCAGGTTGATTTCCTGGGCGCGGGTGCGTTGGCGTCGGGGGTGCGGTTTTGCGGGGGGGTTGCTTTTGGGGGCGTGGGCGGGGAAGGAGAGGTCAGCGACGGTTGTGCCGGAGGTCCACGGCTGGTGAGTGGTCGTGGGGGGGTTGTGGCGGCGAGTAGTGGTGGAGGTCGGTATGGCGATGTTGTGGTGGCGAAGGGCGTTTTCCAGGAGTCGGCATCGTTCTTTCCAGTATTGGAGGTCGTCGGGGGGTGAGTTGGCGGTGGTCGATTGTTCGGGGTGGGGTTGGCGTTGGGGCTGTGTCGGAGGGGGCGGGCTGGGTTTTGTGATTTTGTCGAGTCTTTTGTTGATGGTGGCGATGGAATGGACAATAGGTCGGAGCGCGTCGTTGGTGTTTTTCGAAATCATGGTGGCGATGGCTGAGAGGAGGTCGTTGTCGGGCTGAGGCTGGGGGTTGGGGTTGACGTCGGAAGCAGTTATTGCGTGCTGGCTGTCGTTGAGGTCCAGGTCAGAGTCGGATTCGGAGTCGGTGTCGGGGCAGCTGTCAGTGTCCATGGCGGTCGGCATTGTTTCGACGGGGGTCCCATCGAGGTTCACGTGGGTGTTTGTTTTCGGTCGGGTGACATTTTTGCGGAGGAGGTCGAGGTCACGTCTAGAGGCGGATTTTTTGGCGGGGGGTTTGGTGACTTTTCCGGAGGCGGTCGTTGATTTCTTAGAGGTCGCGATGGCGGAGGAGCCAGCGTGCGGGGCGTTGATTTGGGAAAGCTCGTCGGGGCTAAAAATATTCTCGGGTACCTGCATACGCGAGGGCGTGGCGGGGATGGGTGCGTTAGCGTCCATCGCTTAACCGGTGGTGAGGTAAGCGATGGCGAAGAGTCACGTGAGGAGGCTCTTGCTAAGCGAGCACGAAAATTTCTCGCGAGGAAAGGGGTCCGGAGGGGGGGAAATTTGGGGGATCACCACAACCAGTGCTGCTGGTGGGGGGGGGATTTGGGGGGGGGGGGGGATTTCGGTATGCCGAAACCGAAAATAAGGTCGGTTTGATGATTGGGGGGCGGGTGGTGGAGCGGCGTTGATGAAAGTGCCCGGAATCCGGCCCTGAGGTCCCAGAATCGCGTTTTTCCGCTGAATCTCAACGGTAAACGGTAGCTGGGTTCCGAAAATCGAGATTCGGGGTAATTCCGAGGTCAGAAATCGATTGCCGATTCGAAAATCGGGGAAATTGTTGTTGTCGTCGCAAATGCAGGGGGGGGTCAGCGGTTGCTGTGTGGTGTGTGGAGTGGGCGGTGAAGGCAGCTGGGCGCTTCTTCGATTTGTCGGTTTGGCGTTGAACGGTGTATTTGGGGTCGGGGTTGGTCAATACGTCTGGGGTGTCATTGTTGTCAGGTACGGTTTTCTTATTGTGGGGGGTTTTGGGGGGAGCGTTATTAGTGTTGCGCGCGACGGGGGTGGGGGAGCTTTCGCGGGAAGACGCGTCTTCGTCGCTAGAGTCATCGCTGACGTCAGAGCACGTGTCTACGTGCATTTCCGTGTCGGACGCGTCGGACCCTTGCGGCTCTGCGTTAGCGCGTTTTTCTTTCGCGAGCGCTCGAGGGGGCTCTTTGTCGGGGGTGAGGGGCTGTTTCTCAACAGCGGAGGATCGGGTGGGCATCGGAAGTTCGGAATAAGTTGTTTCTGCGGTAGCGACAAGGAATCCGCGATTGAGATGATGGTTTTTGATGTGGGTGGAGGGTGGTGTTGATGGAACCGGTTCCCGGGGCTTTTCTCAGGGGCCCGAAAACTCTTTTTCGATGAAAACTCAACGAAAAAGAGAGGGCCTGGTCTGGAAAGGCTGCGAATAGGTAATTCGGGGCTGCCGAACAAGAATCCGCGATAAAATCTTGCGATTTCGGCGTGGTTGTTGAAAAGGCAGGGGGGGGTCGCTCTTTGCTGGGTGGTGTGTTTTTGCGTGGAACAATCAGAGAGACCTAGCCAACATCCTTCAAACACAGCAAAACGCAGCACTCCGCCGGATCCTCAACGCATTCGCCTCTACCCCCATCCTGACCCTCCATAACGAAGCGGCGCTTTCCCCAGTAACGACCCGGCTTGACAACCGGCAGCGGAAGTACGGTCTTCGAATCCTCACCCTCCCGACTTCGCACCCAATCGTCGAGCGATGCCCCGTCACCTTTGCCGCTCCTGGCGCTGACGAAGCCCCCATCAACACCGACAAAGAGTACGACCACCCATGGCATCTGGCCGTACGCCCCCCGACTCGCCTCGTCCACACCCTCCACACCCTCTCCCCATGTATCGCGCCCAACGCCGAGATCGAAGACACCACGCAGGACGTACCCGATAACAAGTTCGCCACCTCAATCACCACCGACATCCCCACCTCCATGAACGACGACGTGGTCGACGAACACCTCCTCCTACTACACACCTCCGCCGCCGCAACGACAGCATCCTACTCTACACGGATGGCTCCTAAATCAACGGCACGACGGGAGCAGGGTACACCATACCTCACGGCCTGCCCCGACCAGTAAGATCCATAGTCCCCATGGGCGACATGGCCGAAGTCTTCGATGCAGAGGTCACCGCCATCCTGGAAGGCCTTCGCACATGTCTGAAAGACACCCTACAACACTCCCTATCCGACAGAACGATCCACGTCTTCACGGACAGCCAGGCTGCCGCTCACAGAACCTCCCACCCACGCCGCGGCCCCGGACAAGACGTCGCCCGGAACATTCGCGCAGTCGCTCGCAACCTCAGCGAATACGGCATCTCCATCACCGTCCACGAGATACCCGGCCACGCCAGGGTCCCCAGTCACGAAACCGCCGACGACCTGGCCCGTCAAGCCACAACGATACAACCTCGCCGACTACCTCCCATCACCATAACATGGCTGTGACAACGCACTCGCGAGCGCCACACAAGCGAATGGCAGGAGTGGTACAACTCCTCTCCCAGGCCTAGGACGTACACAGCCCAACACCGGAAGCGCATGGACACTGCCTACACCAATGACCCCCGCTGGACGTCCACAGCCATCCTCGGACTCCGGACAGGACATGGGTACTTTCTGAGCTGCCTCGCCCAACCTCCGTCCAACGCATACCCAGCACGCCCATGCAACTGCCCCATCCACCCTCCTTAGACACCTCGACACCTCCTCCTAAGTTGCCCCGAGTTCCAGGACGCACGCACAACCCTCCGACAGGACCTCAAGATCACCCGCTACGCTCGACTCAACATGGAATCCATCCTCAACACCAAACCCCGCATGCAGGCTCCCTCTGATTTCATCTCCGTGACCAAGGTCGCTACCTCGGTCAGGGCCCATACCCGGTTAAACAAAGCTCGCAGAAGGGAGCAGACCCCCCCTTTCGTTGACTAAGCTGACCACAGTGATAAACACCTCTCGCGTGCACAAGCCTCAGCTTGCTGCACTTTCCTTTTTCATTTCAATTTTCTTTTCATTTTACGTTGGTTCTTATTCAGGTTTTTAATTCTCGTCTTGGTTTCTTTACGTTTCCTTTATGTTCTATTTCCTCATGGCGTTTGTTTGAGTACTTTGCATTTCCGGGGAGAACAGGATCGAAGAGAGCGGGAAGAACGACAAAGGGAGATGTAAGGGACGACATGAAGAGAGGGGAACGGCGGGAGAGACGGGTGGGAGGAAGCGGGACAGCGAGAAGGAGGGCAGCGGCGGGAGCTGATTCTTCTTTTATCTTTGTGTTTTCTTTGTACCCGAGGAGGATTTCTTTTGTTTCAAAGGGCGGAAGGGGTGGAGAGTTGACCAGCAGAGAGAGGGGCGCGGGGAAGGGACAGCAGGGGCCGGGGGCAGTAATTATTTCATTTGTAGCGGAGGAAACAAAGGCGGGAAACGAAAACTAAAAATGGGAAGGGGAAGGGAGGAGGAAAGGGAGGAACCCGGCGAGGTGGCCTCTGTGCAAGCAGGGCACTGGAACAAGAGTCGCGATACGGATAACACACCCTAGCAGTAACAGTGGGGACAGACCCCACAACCACAATGATCAAGAGGAGGAGGATGGTAGAGGCGGGGACTGGGTTTTTGCTTTTACGTTTCTTTCTTCTTCTCTTTTGTATTTATCTGTCCCTTGTCATAACCTTAAGGTTGCAATCAAGTAATGAATAAACAAGCAAACAAACAAACAATAATCATCAGTGGTTATGTTAGTATCGGCGGTGGGGTTAATCTCCGCGGGGATGTCGTCTTGGGTGGATACGGGGCGGATTCTTTGCCATCCTTTGCGTATTATTGTTGCCTTGACAGGGCAGCAGGCATCATAGGCGGCATGCCGGGTATCCGGTAGGCCTTCGCGACGCAGGTGGTGCATTTGTAGACTGTGTGGATGCTCCTGCGTCCTTTAAATGTAGCGCAGGCAGTGCACGGGTGATATTCGGCGGGGTGTGTTGCTGTGCATATGTCACAGACGGGGCCGTCATCGGTGGCGCAGGTGGCGTGGTGGTGCCCAAACTTTCGACACCTGCGGCATTGATCAATCGGGCGGGCTGAAATGGACTCTGTTACCGTGCAGGGTTCGAAGAGCACAATGACCGTCGTGCGTTTAGGAGTGTTATATTCCTCGATGAAGCGGAGAGCGACCATCACGCTCGACGCTGACTTACCAACCCTCTTGTCAGGGTGCGACATGTATCTCGGCAACTGGGTGAGCTGGACATTATGGTTGTGTTCGATTTCACTCTTCAGGTTAGTCATGCCTTCCTCAGTGTCGGGGTAGTAATCAATTGGGATGCCGTGAACGGCCAGCTTGTACCACTTTTCGTTGAGGTGGGGGGGAAGCAACGTGGGGTGGATCTTCCGAGCAGCTTCGAGGATCAGGGGCAGGTGTGGGGTTAGGTCCTCGGGTGAAGTCTGCGGGGAGTCGGTGAGCATGAGGCTTCCTTGGATGTTTCGTTTAACCGTCATCATGGAGACACTTTCTGGGACCTTTGCGTCGCGGAGAGCAGCGTTGACGGACATGCCTATAGCTACCTTTGCGCTGTCGGGGTGGGAGCGGGGGTCCGGACAGGGGATGACGAGGTCTTTAGAGATAGAGGAGGTTTTCTTTTGGGGTTTGACGGGTTTAGGGCCTTGTTTTGGGGGTGTTGGGGCGGCACCGGAGAACAACTTTTTCGCTGCAGGGACTTATGCTTGCCATGGGGTGGAGGGGTCGGGGCTGGAGCGGGGGGCATGTACTGGGAGGGGAATTTTGTGCTTGTTGAGCTCACGTTCGGCTTCAAGGCGGCGTAGCTTCCAGTAAGCAGTTTCTTTGGGGGATGGGGCTTCGGGCGAGGGGGCGTGGATGGATGGGAGTTCAAGGGCGCTGGGAGGGGAAGGCAGGTCGGGGGTGAACACCACATGGCAACGGCGACCCCCCCCCCCTGCATTCTCAACAACGAGCACCGAAACCCCCGGTTTTCTCATCGGATTCGGATTCGCAGCACTCTGTTACGTTATTCTCTGAATTTTCAGGGAATTCTACGTTGTTTTTGTTGACTTTTGTCGCAAAATCAGAGTTTTCACGAGTTTTGGCTTACCCCACCTCACGAAATGTCGCCAAAACAACGACAGAACAACGCCCGACGATCGAAACGGTCCGAAAACGCGTACAATGTTCTGGCCGACCTTCCTCATGATGGATCTACTCCTACTCTGGATGGAAGAGATGGAAAAGTTGATGAAGTTGATGGAAACTTCGCTGGAAAGCCCTTCCAGAGCGTGGTCTTGGCACGATCACCAGTTCCTTCGGCTTCAACATCGCAGCAACAGGCGACAACTGAACACAGCCGGTTTAGTGACTACCGTCGCATGATGGTATCTGCAATTAATAAGGCAGTCGCAGTTGACGACAACTATGTCACCCTAGATCAACTGTTTATAGACAACTACGCCGGACTCACTGGAGCCAGCTTCCTGGGGATACAACAGATCCACCAGGACACACAGCGTCGCTTCAATACCCTCGATGACACCATACGCAACAACTGCGATGAGATGCGCCTCAGATTCGACGTCATGATGACAAAATTCAACATTCTGATGGGCGAAAACACGAAGCTGCGCGCAGCCTACGACTCTACACAGGCAGAAACAGCAGCTCTCAAGGCTGCTGTGGACGCCCTGACGAGGAAAATCGACGAACAGCAACAAGTCATTTCGGCGCCCCCCTCACCGAACCTCACGGCCTCTTCCCCAGCGATGGAAGAGATGACTATGCAACTGTCCGTCGTCCAACATGACATTCAGGATGTCCTGGACGCTGTTCGCAACCCTCCTGGCAAGAGAAAGCGAAGGGGAAGCGACCAGAACACCGAACCCACCTCACCGACAAACAGAAGACCGGTGAACCACAAACCGAGAGCGGCATCACCGGTGCGAAGCCTGATGCACTCAAAACATGCGACTACCGCCGCCCAGGACAAGCTTGATGCCCTCAAGCCTATGTCCCCCCTACCTCTCCTCGCGATCACGTCAACCGATGCGACACCGGAACCTCACCCTGACAGTCCATCTGCTCAGGACACACCTCTACCCGACGCCCCAAGCACTGCCCCTGCTGAGACGAACGGATGGAAGACTGTGGAGGCGAAGGCTGCACAGAGGAAGAAGCAGAAAGCGAAGGAGACGACACCTACGGCAGCGCCACCCAGCAAGACCCCTACAACAAAGAATGGTGGACGGGGAAAGAACACCCACCAACCCAGAACGACAACACCCTCTGCACACCACACAGCAACCGCTGACCCCCCCCTGCATTTGCGACAACAACAACAATTTCCCCGATTTTCGAATCGGCAATCGATTTCTTACCTCGGAATTACCCCGAATCTCGATTTTCGGAACCCAGCTACCGTTTACCGTTGAGATTCAGCGGAAAAACGCAATTCTGGGACCTCCGGGCCGGATTCCGGGCACTTTCATCAACGCCGCTCCACCACCCGCCCCCCAATCATCAAACCGACCTTATTTTCGGTTTCGGCATACCGAAATCCCCCCCCCCCCCAAATCCCCCCCCCACCAGCAGCACTGGTTGTGGTGATCCCCCAAATTTCCCCCCCTCCGGACCCCTTTCCTCGCGAGAAATTTTCGTGCTCGCTTAGCAAGAGCCTCCTCACGTGACTCTTCGCCATCGCTTACCTCACCACCGGTTAAGCGATGGACGCTAACGCACCCATCCCCGCCACGCCCTCGCGTATGCAGGTACCCGAGCATATTTTTAGCCCCGACGAGCTTTCCCGAATCAACGCCCCGCACGCTGGCTCCTCCGCCATCGCGACCTCTAAGAAATCAACGACCGCCTCCGGAAAAGTCACCAAACCCCCCGCCAAAAAATCCGCCTCTAGACGTGACCTCGACCTCCTCCGCAAAAATGTCACCCGGCCGAAAACAAACACCCACGTGAACCTCGATGGGACCCCCGTCGAAACAATGCCGACCGCCATGGATACTGACAGCTGCCCCGACACCGACTCCGAATCCGACTCTGACCTGAACCTCAACGACAGCCAGCACGCAATAACTGCTTCCGACGTCAACCCCAACCCCCAGCCTCAGCCCGACAACGACCTCCTCTCAGCCATCGCCACCATGATTTCGAAAAACACCAACGACGCGCTCCGACCTATTGTCCGTTCCATCGACACCATCAACAAAAGACTCGACAAAATCACAAAACCCAGCCCGCCCCCTCCGACACAGCCCCAACGCCAACCCCACCCCGAACAATCGACCACCGCCAACTCACCCCCCGACGACCTCCAATACTGGAAAGAACGATGCCGACTCCTGGAAAACGCCCTTCGCCACCACAACATCGCCATACCGACCTCCACCACTACTCGCCGCCACAACCCCCCCACGACCACTCACCAGCCGTGGACCTCCGGCACAACCGTCGCTGACCTCTCCTTCCACGCCCACGCCCCCAAAAGCAACCCCCCCGCAAAACCGCACCCCCGACGCCAACGCACCCACCCCCAGGAAATCCTCCTGCCCTGCCCCAACCCTGCGGAAATCGACGTCAATACCAAAGCCCAACTGGGAAGGGCGATCAACGCTGCACTCACCCAGACGCAGGCGCCGCCTCACATGGCTGTCGCCACGATTAGACAAGCCTCATCAGGAAACCTCATCGTGACCATGACAGACGGCACCACTGAATCCGAGCTGACCAAGAACCTAGGGACCATACACACAGCGACGCAACAGGTCAACACCTCCATCGCCGCACCCCGCCTGAACGAGCGGTGGTATAAGCTCGCAGTCCATGGAATCCCCACGAGCCAATACCCCGACTCCCCCGACGGAATGCGCCTCCTCCAAGAGGAGATCGAACGCAGCAACGGACATGTCACCCTGGCGCAACCCCCCCGATATATGACGACTGCGGAGAAACGTGTGGGCAAGGAAGCGTCCAGTGTGGTCATTGCGGTACGTACCGCCGAAGAGCTCGCACTCCTGAAGCGCAAACGAGTCATGGTACTCTTCGAGCCCCGAAGAGTCACCGAGTACCACTCTGCCCGACGGACCGACCAGTGTCGGCGCTGCTTGCTCTTTGGCCACCACTACACCAACTGCACTGGACCGCAAGGCCCCACCTGCGGCATCTGCGGCCAGAACCACCCCACGGACGACCACGCCTGCAACGAATGCCCCCAAAACAAAGGTAAGAGTTGTGAACACACTAGATACCATTGCAAAAACTGCGCGGACGCCAACCTCCCCGACCTCGACCACCCAGGCTTCAGCAAGCAATGCCCCGTACGCATCCGCATATTCAAAGAAGCCTGGACAGCGTCACAAAACCCCGCCGCCCCCCCACCCAACCCAGCCGACAGAGACACTGAGATGAACGCCCATGTCTAGCTACAACAGACTGGCAGCAACCATACGGATCGTCTCCCACAACGTGAACCGACAACGAACAGCACTCGATGCGCTGCTGAATAGCGCACACAACACAGCCGACATAATCCTAATACAAGAAATTCACATAACCGACATAGTATACGCCACCACACACCCATCTTTCACACTGGTCTTGCCACCGCGTGGAGATAGAACCACCAACAGAACAGCCGCCTATGTGACCAGGACAAACCCATACCTCAGGGTTTCTCAGCGCACCGATATATGCGCGGATCCTGACCTCCAGGTCCTTGAGGTAGGCACCGACTTAATTCCTTCTTTCTTTCTTTTTAATATATACAACGAAAAACACCCCGAGAGCAATATTTATACCATCCCGAGAGCCCTCACCCCCCTCCCCCTCCCCCGCAGGTGCATCATGACAGGTGACCTCAACGCTCACCATGCCCTGTGGAACTCCTCCACACGTTCCCCCACCCGCGCCACCGAAATAGTTGACCTCATCGAACAACGAGACTGGACCCTCGTGTCCGTCCCTGACATTCCCACCTACTACTACAACCAAGGCCGCAGTTCTTCCGTCCTCGACCTGACCCTAGCATCGCCCCACATGGCAGAGGAAACAATCAACTGGGCAATTGACGACGACAACGCTACGGGATCTGACCATGAAGTCATACGTTTCGAAGTGCACACAACCCACCCAGACGCTGAAACAACCCCCCCAACAAACCGACTGAACTGGAAAAAGACGGATTGGGAGCTCTTCGCCGAAACCCTCCGTGCCTCGTGCTTAGCCCTCACACCATCATGGACACAATACCGCAACCACCCTACCACAGACAACCTCGATGCGTGGGCGGAGTCAATACGTGATGCCATCCTTAATGCCGCGACTACGTCCACCCCCGTACTACAAGTGACCCCACAATCGAAAAGATGGTGGACCGCAGAAGTCACCGAGGCAAGGAAAAAGATGACCAAAGCAAGACGTAAGTGGAAATGCAAACGTGACGATAGATCCCACCTAAACTACAAACAACACCGAAACGAATACCACAGGACCATTCGAACGGCGAAAGATGCAAAGTGGAAGGAATATCTTTCCCAAGCCGAAGGACCCGATGTGTGGCAGGCGTTTAGGTACACCAACCCTCGGCGTGCTCAGCTAACACCAAACCTCCGCGCAATGATAAACGGCCAAGAAACAATCTGCAGCTCCTTCGATGCAAAGGTAGAGGCCTTCCAAAAGTTGTTTCCCCCGCCGCCGCCACCACCGCCTCCGTCCGTCCTCCCCCCGCGCCGCGAGTTGCAGTGGACAACCTTTACACCGACAGAGGTAGAAATAGCGATATTCTCCTCCTCGCCGACGAAGGCGCCCGGACCCGATGGGCTCACATTCGCCTGCCTGCGCCAAGCATACCGTGCCATCCCCAAACACATGAACAACCTCTACGCCACATTAGGGACGGTAGGCTACCATCCGCGATGCTGGCGCCAGGCCACCACAGTCATTATCGCCAAACCTAACAAGCCGGATTACAGCAATCCAAAGGCATACCGTCCGATTGCGCTCCTAAACTGCCTTGGGAAGACCCTCGAAAAACTAATGGCCACTCGCCTAGGCACGATGGCAGACTCTCACGACTTACTACATAGGGAGCAAGTAGGTGGACGCCCGCAGAGATCAGCAATTGACGCGGCGATGGCGCTGGTGCACGACGTCGAGATTGGGAAATCTCACGGAATGCTAACCGCTGCCCTCTTCCTCGATGTTCGTGGAGCGTTCGACAACGTCTCTGCTGACCGCCTCCAACAAACATTACGACAGCTTGGGTGCCCGCGACCAGTAGTATCGTGGTGCCAGTCTTTCCTCGCAGATCGCACGATCGCTCTAGCGTTCGACGGGCGAACTGACACGCAACGCCCAGTGCAAACAGGCATCCCACAAGGTTCCCCTGCATCCCCCATACTTTTCTTATTATACCTCCGCCCATTATTCGACGAACTAGCGCAGGTACACCCGTACGCCTGGACACCTAGCTACATTGACGACGTAGCGATCGTCGTCCAGGGACGCACCAGAAAAGCGAACGCCCGCGCACTTGAGAACATTACGACAACAGCCTTTCGGTGGGCCGACGCAAACGCCGTTGCATTTGACGATGCCAGGTCAGAGCTCCTGCATTTCCACTGGGCTCGCACCGACAGCATCACTGAGGAGGAAAAAGTTAAGTTACCAAACGGTACAGTTATCACACCGGGAACACAAGGAGGAGAAAAGGATGTTGTGAGGTGGATAGGCCTGTATTTAGATCGAAAACTTAACTTTAGAAAACATGTAGCTAGACGAGTAACCGCCGCGCAAAGAACTCTGAACGCACTGTGTAGGTTAGCACGGTACGAAACAGGTCTGTCCCCCGCTGCTACAAGACTAATCTACCAGGCGTGTGTCCAGTCGAGAGCAGACTACGGCGCAGAGATATGGTGGAACCAACAAAAAGACCTTGCCCGCACCCTCCAGAATCAACAGAACACCGCCCTCCGCAGGATTCTCAACGCCTTCACCTCTACTCCGATCCTGGCCCTCCACAACGAATCCGCACTCCCCCCCGTCACAATACGTCTTGACAACCGCCAGCGGAAATACGCCCTGCGCACCCTCACTCTACCCGCTTCGCATCCTATCATCACACGCTGCCCCGTCTCGTTTCCCGCCCCGAGTATCGAGGATGCCTCCATCAACCCGGACACCGAGTACGACCACCCGTGGCACGTCCCAGGACAAGCCCCGTCCCGCCTCCTGCACGTCATCAGCACCCTCTCCCCGTGGGTCCAACCAAACGCCGAAATCGAGAACACCTCCCAAAACATCCCCGATGACGACCTCGCCCCTACATTAACGATCGACATCTCCTCCTCCCCGAAGGCTGTAGCTGCCGACGACCACCTCCTCCTCCTCCACGCCCTTCACCAACGATCGGATACTATCCTACTGTACACGGACGGCTCTCAACTTGACGGCATAACAGGCGCAGGATACACCATCCCCCACGGGCTGCCACGACCTGTCGACTCCATAGTGCCCATGGGCGACAGAACAGAAGTCTTCGACGCGGAAGTTATGGCCATCCACGAAGGACTCCGGACATGCCTGACACATATTCGACGCAACGACCTACACGACAAACGCATCCACGTTTTTACCGACAACCAGGCCGCGATACATCGAGCCTCTCACCTCCGTCGAGGCCCCGGCCAGGAGCTCGCCTGGGCCATCCACACCACCGCTCACGACCTTCACGCTTACGGTACCTCAATTACCATCCACTGGGTCCCAGGACACACCAGCGTCCCCGGAAACGAAGCCGCCGACGAACTGGCCCGACAGGCGACAACAGTACCGCCACGCCGACGAATACCGATATCCCTCACTTGGCTGCGCCGCCGCGCTGGAGAGAGGTACACCGAAGACTGGGCTACCTGGTTCACCTCTTCCCCCCGACCGCGCACGTACGCCGCCACACACCGCCGCAAAATGGACACTGCGTACACCGAAAACCCCCGCTGGATATCAACTGCAATCCTGGGTCTTCGCACCGGCCACGGGTACTTCCTCAACTGCTTGGCCCACCCTCCATCCGACGCATACCCCTCCCGCAGCTGCAGCTGCCCAATCCATCCACCGCAGACGCCTCGACACCTCCTCCTGAGCTGCCCCGAATTCCAGGCCGCTCGCTCCACACTCAGGAAGGACCTCAAACTCAGACAACACTCCCGGATCAACTTAAACACCATTCTGGACACCCCCTCCGGCACCAAGGCTCTTTCCACCTTTATCTCTGCAACCAAGGTTGCTACCTCGACCTGGGCACACTCCCGGCTAGAGAAGCCTCGCAGAAGGGGATAGACCCCTACCGCTGACTACACTGACCACAGTGCCTTAGGAACTTTCGCGCGCGCTGATTTTGCAGTGCTTTCTTACTTAGGATTTCTGTTTTGAAAAAAAAAAAAAAAAAAAAAGGGACAAGCAAAAGGGGAAGGTAGAAGAGGGATAGGCGGAGAGAAAGGGAACGGGCACGCGGTGACGGGATCGGGCTGGGGTCGTTGCTTGGGTCTGCTTGGGGTTCGGGTGTTTTGAGTTTTCTTTTCTTTGTCTCTCAATTGTTTCTCTTACGGGTTGGAGTTGTTTTATGGTACGGCGGGTGAGAGGGGAACGGATGGTGGAATGGTGCACGGGAAGGGAGATGACGGGGACGGCAGGCGAGAGAGGGCAGACGAGTTTCTTTTGTGCTTTCCTTTGTTTGGGTGCGACAATGTTTTTCTTATGTTCGAAGGGCGGGAGGAGTGCGAGGCGTTGCGAAAGGAGAGAGAGGGGCGCGGGGAAGGGGCAGAGGAGGACGACGGGAGTTTTCTTTTTCTTTTGTACGCGGAGGAAACAAAGGCGGTAAAATGGCTAAACATGGGACGGGGAAGGGAGGAGGAAAGGGAGGAGCCCGGCGAGGCGGCCTCTGTGCAAGCAGGGCACTTGGAACATCAGACGCGCTTGGACAAGAAACCCCCGTAGTAACAGTAGGGACAGACCCCACAACCACAACGATCAAGAGGAGGAGACTGGTAGAGGTGGAGACTGGGGTTTTGCTTTTACATTTCTTTCTTCTTCTCTTTTGTATTTATCTGTCCCTTGTCATAACCTTCGGGTTGCAAACAAGTAATGAGAGAACAAACAAACAAACAAACAGGTCGGGGGTGTTCGAGTCAGCGGTGGCTGGGGAATCGACGGGGTAGAGATGGGTCAAAATGTCCTCATTGCGGAGCAGAGTGGGGACAAGGCGGCATAGAAGGTCGTGGATGGCTCGGAGAAGTGTACGGTCCTTGTCGTCGGTTCGGGATATCTTGTTGATCCTGTCGTTTGTGGCGTTGTCGGCATGTTTGAACATGTCCGCGGTGGTGTTAAGGTGGTCGGATAGTTGGTCGATGGAGACGTTGGCATTGCTGGTGGAGGAGGGGGTGGAGAAGGTGTTATCGGTGTCACGGCGGAGGCGTTGGACTCTAGCTGGAACCTGGGTTGAGTCGGCGGCCATGTGGGTAATGGTGTGGGCGGTGGAGGCGGCTGGGTGTTTTTCTGTTTTCCGGTGGTTTGTTGGATACTGTATTTGGGGTCATTGTTGCTCTGTTGATCGGGGGTTTCGAGGTTTTCGGGGTGGGGTTTTTTGTTGTGGGGTGTTTTGGCTGGGGCATTGGTGGCGTTGCGAGAAGTTGGTGGGGGGAAGCTTCCACGGGAAGACGCGTCGTCGTCGCTAAAGTCCTCGCTGACATCAGAGCCGGTGTCGACGTGCATTTTGGCGTCGGACGCGTCGGACCTGTGCGGCTGCGCATGGGCGTGGTTTCTCTTCGCGGGCGCCCGGAGGGGTGTTTTCTCGAGGAGCGGGGGGGGGTTCCTCCACCCCGGAGGCGTGTCGAGGCATCGGATTTGCGGAAATGGCTTGTTTTGCAGGAGCGTAATCGGTTCTGCGAAGAAAATGATGAAAACTGGTGGTGGTGGGGTGGGGTGTTGATGACCAGTTCGCGGCACTGCTCTCAGGCGCCTGGAAATCTCTTTTTCAATGAAAACTCAACGAAAAAGAGAGGGCCTGGTCTGGAAAAGCTATATGGATGCTGCCGATCAATAATCCGCGATGAAATCTTGCGATTTCGTTGTGGTTGTTGCAAAGGCAGGGGGGGGGGGGGGTCGCTTCTGCTCCCGGACACTCAGCATAAACATGGCATAGTGGAACGAATGATCAGAATAATCAACACTAGAGCAAGATGCATGCCGTTGGATGCTGAACTACCGGGGCAGTGGCAGTCCGAACCGCATGTTACCTGCATTAGCGCACACCCAATGCGAGCCTTCTTCACAAAATATCACCCTATGAAGCAGTTACAGGCAGCGTTCCAGAACTTCATCAGCTGCGGTGCTGAAAAACACACACATCAACGCTAAGAAGCCTGGACGTTTTTCGCTTCATTATCCTAATCGGGAAGTCGGAGAGAATTCTCACGGCTTCGTGAAAACCCACCCCCGAAGCCGATGGCTCCCATGAAGCCTCCCCCCCCTCCGCGCTTTGTTCTAACCTCCGATATGTGAAATTCTGGTGGCAGCAACTCATCCCGAGTCTCCATGCCTGCCCCCGCCAACGAAGACGACGTGTTTGGGTCCTCCGTATCCAGAACCACCATGCGTCCCAGCACAGAAGCCCCGTCCGTAGCCCCAGGATCAGGTTGGTCCTCGGGTAGCTCTCTCTCATCATGCCGCAGCACTGTGAAGAAACATGGACACTTTGCGGCCTTCGGGTCACTTGTGCAAAATGAACTCCGCGCCGCACATGCGGTGGGCTCTCAACCCTCACCTCAGATCAGCGTGTCCTTTGTCGACAAGCTGTCAGCGCGCCTCGCCGCTGCGGTGGAACGTCTGAAGGCTCTGGGAGAACAACTACGTCCCCAGGGAGCCCGCCCGTGCTCGTGCCCACAAGGCAACCCCGCGACTCAGGACCAGTTTCCCGCCCCTCGCCAGTCACATCTTGCTGGCACCCGGAAGTCTTCTCCAGCAGAGCAAAACAGTATCACATCCGTTGTCATCGGCAAGCGCCAAGCTGCCCCCACACTCTCCCTCCCCGCACTCACGCGCGCCTCCAAGCTCACAGCGACTCTGTCTTACGCCGCAAAGCTCAGAAACAACCTCCCCGAGCTCCCCCCCGCCCCCCCCCCCCACCAGCGTGGCAGCTAGTGCACTCACGCAAACAGAAGAATGCTTCTCAGCACCCTGCTGACCTCTCCCCCCCCGAGGAAAACCTCGCCGCTGAAGATCTCCGCATGATCTGCACCCGACAAGAAGGCGCCCGCCCCGCCTCAAAGCCAGACCAGGACTTCACCGCTGCCGTCTACATTTGCCTGCACCTCCGTGGTGCCCCCCATCTCCATCGTTTGGCTCGTGTCTCCTGTAACTCAAAAGCCAGAATCACCGTCACCACTAACCCAGGAGTAAGAGCAGATACGCTGATCTCATGCTATCGCAGCGCAACCCTGAGCGCTGTCCGTGAAGTCAACCGTTTTGTGGTAGACGTGAGCCCCATGGACAAATGGATGAAATTAAAGGTACGTCCCATTCCCCTCAATCTCTTCTTGGGGCGAGGAAGAAATGGCTTGCAAAAACTGGAACTGCAGGTACAAGCCAACCATGACCAGCTCGAGGTCATCCCGGGTGCTCGCTGGTTAGGCAACTGACTCCGTATCCGTGAGCGCTTTGAACAGGGCGAGATGCAGTTGTCCTCAGTGGTCTTCTCTGTAACGGGCACTCCCGCAGCACAGATGCTTCTCGCTCGAGTAGCTTTCCTTGGCTCATCTCGCTATCGAGTCAAACTCTTCAACCACGATGACCCCGACAGTCACTGCTTGGGCTGCCTGAGGTGGGCCATATTTGGCAGAAATGCCAATCCCAAAGCTCTTGCGATGCCGCTTCTATGGTTGGCACCATCCCTGGGAGGATCACAAGTCTGGTATTGTAGGATGTGCCACACCCCAGGGACTCATGTGCCAGCACTCGAGAGAGTCCGCCCGCTGTGTCAACTGCAAAGGCAACCATTTCGCCAATGCACACAGCTGCCCCTCGCGTCTCGAAGCCCTCGCCCTGGCTTGGCAACGCCGTCACATGTCCTCGTTGTCAGATCAGGCCCCATCTACCACGACTGAATCACAACCTGCCCCAGACCCCCCCTCCCACCCACTCCGATGGCCCCGTCGAAACCTCAGCCATGGAAAGCACATCGGCCCATACAACAGCCCGCCCTGCAGGCACGTCGTCTGACCCAGACGCCATGGTTGATGCCGAAGTGCCTGACAAACCACAATGCTGAAGTGCCTGACAGTACTTCAGCTGAATTGCCAGAAGAGCGGTGAGGCTCCGACGGCGGTGATGCAGAGCGGACTCACGCTGGGGGCGGATGTGGTTCTAGTTCAAGAACCCCCACTTTCCAAGGCTGGCGATATCCAGCTTATGAATTCCTCTGGGGAGGAAGGGTCTTGACGGGAAGACGAAAGGATTCGGCGTGGCCGCTCCGTCCGAGGGAGGACTTAGCTGTGCCCGGGGAAGGTGACCTCCAAGTATTGGACGTTACGTGCAGAGGTCATAAACAAGTACGCATAGTAAATATTTATGACGCTCCGCGAACTGAAAATGCAGTGCGTCCTGCTCGCAATGCGGACTGGCGCAGGGTCATAGGAGGTGGAACCATTCTGGCTGGTGTCTTCAATGATCACAGCAGAAGATTGAACCGCTATGCGAGCGACCACTCCATCACCTGTTCTTGGAAGACCTGATGGACTGTTTCAATCCTGTCTATGTTGGTGATGGGAACGAAACCCACACCCAAACGGGCCAGATCCGACAGAGCGTGATCGATTTAGTGCTGACGACGATAGAACTGGAGGCTCACGTGGTTGCAAGGCTGATGGAAGACCCGGACCATACGACAACTTCCGATAATGAGGCGCTGATCTGGAAGGTGGACTCGGTGATGGTTCTGGAGGACTTCGATGCCCCGACCAGGGGGTGAGCAGTTGGAGAGTGGGTAGAGAGTGAAGACGGAGCGCAGAAAGCGGCGTCAGATGATCGCCATCGAAGCGAACGCAGACCGCTCCTGTCAGATCGGTGCTCTGAGGAAGAGATCGAAGGAGAGGTCATTTGGGTTGGACATCAGCTTGTAGACATGCTGAATACCCATCCTAGAAAAATCCACATAACCGGTCGCTCCAAAAAGTAGTGGCAGCCAGATGTGAAAGCCCTACGCAGTGAATATGGACGGAAACGAAGGGCAGCGAAGCGAGGATTGTGCACGGTACATGAGGAACACCGCCTACGCAATGCCTACCCGAGCACTCAGCGTCGGCACAAATGGGTGTGCTGGGTTTCGTTGCCCGAGGGAGCCCTCGGGGAAGCCGTTTGGAGGGTTCTACGCGCAACCAAACCGTGGAACGCTGCCGTAGTTGGCTCCTGCGAAGACGAACAGCGCAACCAAGCTGATAAGGAGGACGCGAAACGTCGAATGCTGGTTGAATTTTCTT
>JAJJXM010000173.1:0-2500 GCA_024516155.1 Pyronema omphalodes | reverse complement strand
TGATTTTTCATGATTCGCGGCGTCTACAGGACTTGCGCGCGCTTGCTGTTATTGTGTGCGCGTCTTGCTTGTAAAAGCACACCAGACAAGTTAAAAACAATCATGGGGGCAGCCTGAAGCTGCCCCCATCAGCAGCTCAGTCATCACTGCAAGTCTCTGAAGCCTCCTAAATTGCCGTTACCCTTGCCTATGAGAGTCCACAGTGGTTACCCTACTCTGCCAGTTAACGAATGCACAGTGCTTACCCTACTCTATCATCGAATAGATGCATTCATAACACCCATACCTTACTTTTACAGCGAACTCTCGTTCATAGCGGTTACCCTACTTTAGCAGTTACCCGGCTTTTCCCTCCCGCAACGTCACTTCATCAGGATACACACAGCTTATTCCGCTGCACCCATCGGCTACCCGCTCTATGCATTCGTCACAGTATTTATTCCACTCCATCATTACAATAATTATCCTACTCCATCATCGAACAAATGCATGCACAGTGCTGCTTGTACCCCACTTTCACAAAGAACTTCGGTCAATAGCGGTTACCCTACCTTACCTGTTACCCGGCATTTTAAACGACGGCACTTCATCCCAGTGCACACAGCTTACCCACCCCACACATATTGATCACCCGGACTTCTTCACTTTCACCCGGTAATCTTAGCGACGCTGCATCATGGTAGCGCAGACTGCTTCCTAAAGAAATAAAAAATATTCAAGAAAAAAGAAAAAAACAAAATAAAAATAAAAATGCAAGCCGCTTACCCGGCCGTCATTTCTCTGCCCAGCGATCACGCTCCCACACCTCTCCTGGTCAACAATCATACTCACTTTCTCCTGCCACCAATTTCTGTGATGACACCGCGATCAAATTCATTACCCCCCTTCATCCTTAAATACCGCTCTCCTACTACTAATCGTTCCACCATCCCATCTTCCGTCACCAACAGCTCCACTTACCCGGCCACCACCTCTCCCCTACCACCAAAATTTTTTCTTTTCTCTGTTCGCAATTACCATCCGTCCTCCTGACACCGGTCGTTCTACCATCCCATCTTCCGTCACCAACAGCTCCGCTTACCCTGTCGCCCACTTTTCCTACGCCTTATCCAACGGCAGTCGCCCATCCTGCTTACCCGGCCGGTTAATGGCCCGGCACATCACATGGCATGATGTTTGTTTTTATTTTTATTTTTATTTTTTATTTTGCTTTTGCTTTTGTCTAAATATAATCACACAGCAGTTAAATGATACGGAGCGCGTACTACATGATTGCAGTAGCTGACGGTGCCCGTTTCCCGTCTTCGCCTGTGAGTATGTCTTCGAGCCTTCGCCTATGAGTATGTCTTCGAGTCTTCGCCTATGAGTATGTCTTCGAGTCTTCGCCTATGAGTATGTCTTCGAGTCTTCGCCTATGAGTATGTCTTCGAGTCTTCGCCTATGAGTATGTCTTCGAGTATGTCTTCGAGTCTTCGCCTATGAGTATGTCTTCGAGTATGTCTTCGAGTCTTCGCCTATGATTATGTCTTCGAGTCTTCGTCTGTGAGTATGTCTTCGAGTATGTCTTCGAGTCTTTGCCTATCAGTATGCCTCCGAGTCTTCGCCTTTGAGTATATCTTCGAGCCTTTGCCTGCCGTTCCAGCTTCTGAAGTTACCCGGCATCAACACTTGGACAAAAAAGAAAAAGAAAAAACAACCCAATCTTAACCACGCCGAAGCCTAGTCGAAAACTGGGGGGGAGGCTCGAATATATCGAACAAATCTAGGCATCAGTACGGCTTAGTCTCAGCAGATCGTAACAACAAGGCTACTCTACTGCTTACAACACCGCGATGCACAATTAAGTCGTCTGCAAAGGATTTATCCCTACGCATTGTCAAATTGCAATACACTCACGAGGAGAACAGATTCTTCCATCCGCCCTCCCGTTGCGAGTCTGATGCGATTCATGGCCCGAAAGCCTATTCGTATACGACTACGATGTCGCAGGGGTAGAAATCATCGCTTTCTAGCATGGATTCTGACTTAGAGGCGTTCAGCCATAATCCAGCACATGGTAGCTTCGCGGCACTGCCCTGTCGGACAGCCGCAAAAACCAATTATGTGAATCAACGGTTCCTCTCGTACTAAGTTGAATTACTATTGCGATGACGGTCATCAGTAGGGTAAAACTAACCTGTCTCACGACGGTCTAAACCCAGCTCACGTTCCCTATTAGTGGGTGAACAATCCAACGCTTACCGAATTCTGCTTCGGTATGATAGGAAGAGCCGACATCGAAGGATCAAAAAGCAACGTCGCTATGAACGCTTGGCTGCCACAAGCCAGTTATCCCTGTGGTAACTTTTCTGGCACCTCTAGCCTCAAATTTCGAGGGACTAAAGGATCGATAGGCCACGCTTTCACGGTTTGTATTCACACTGAAAATCAAAATCAAGGGGACTTTTACCCTTTTGTTCTACTGGAGATTTCTGTTCTCCATGAGTCCCCCTTAGGACAC
>JAJJXM010000172.1:0-24467 GCA_024516155.1 Pyronema omphalodes | reverse complement strand
TTTGGGTGCGACGATGTTTTTCTTATGTTCGGAGGGCGGGAGGAGTGCGAGGCGTTGCGAAAGGAGAGAGAGGGGCACGGGGAAGGGGCAGAGGAGGACGACGGGAGTTACCTTTTTCTTTTGTACGCGGAGGAAACAAAGGCGGTAAAATGGCTAAACATGGGAAGGGGAAGGGAGGAGGAAAGGGAGGAGCCCGGCGAGGCGGCCTCTGTGCAAGCAGGACACTTGGAACATCAGACGCGCTTGGACAAGAAACCCCCGTAGTAACAGTGGGGACAGACCCCACAACCACAACGATCAAGAGGAGGAGACTGGTAGAGGTGGAGACTGGGTTTTTGCTTTTACATTTCTTTCTTCTTCTCTTTTGTATTTATCTGTCCCTTGTCATAACCTTCGGGTTGCAAACAAGTAATGAGATGTCACACCCTAAAATGTGTGAGGATAGAATTGGTATCATATATAACGCAATGGAGAATATGGCAAACTCGACAGAGAATGAATAGTCAGATTAGTATCCCGGGCCGGAACCCCCAGAGGAGCTCCGACAAGCCACGTCACGTGATTCGTGACTTTCCGATAGGACCTCACGAGGATCCCGGCCCGAGGCGTCGCAACTATTATTCAGTGTCAGTTTGGGAGGATTCAGAAGAGAAGAGATTGGGGAACACTTACCTCATGGGTGTCGACTTACCCTTGAGCAACTACGAACGACGCTGATGGAGAACGAAGACGAAGACGAAGAGACACCTCCTTATACTTGAGGAGTGTTCGGAACTTCACGGCTACAAAGGGGTCTGCATCGGAAGAGAGTTCCAAGGATGTGCAGAGCAGTGCGAAGAAATCATCCGGTGTTACTTAGTTGGGTGAATGGTCAGCCAGGAAGATAAGGCAGAGTCTAGTCGGCAAACAGGAGTGGGGCTATGGACAAGGGTCAAGATTGCTAAGGCATGAGACGACGTCCATAAGCATGCAACCCTCTCAAGGAAACTGTTTGGTGGAACCGATATGACGCGCCCTTAGGCTATTGACTACCAACCAAGGAACAGCTCGGCGTTTGCATCCACACCAGGGTGTGGCTGCGCGCAAGTGCGCGCAGGTGGAGACATAATGACATCACACAGGAATGTGTCGGAGTGATCCACTCCGGTAGGGCATGGATGCCTTATGATGTCAGATTCCTCCATTCGCAATCGAGATTCTCTAGGGAGATCTATGATAGCACGACTCACAAGATAAATGACTCACATGTTATTTGTCAGAGGAGTTCATGCATTATGCAGTCAAGCGGAGTTGCCCTCCCATATGACTCATAACCCTGACACCTGATTGGAAGGTGTGGTAGTACAGAGAGGAATGTCAAGGATTAGTCTGACGATAGCAGGCATCATGCAAGCAAGTAATCAATATGATTACGCACTTCGTATGATGCAATCTATCAGCAGATGCGTCTCAGAAATGACTCTTGTCTTATCTCCTAGGCTCAGTTTGGAAATTGGTTCCCTAGGAAGTCTGGGCGAACTTGTAGACGAAAGTCTATAAAAGAGCCTTTGTCTTCCCTCTCTCTCCTCCATCATCAACCATTTGATCCTCTACGCGACGATACCTATTTACACCAACGAATACCTCCGAAGACAACCCTTAAGTTTATTCCGCCTGTGATCGATTAATTCTCTTCCTAGCTTTATCTTTGGATAAGCTCTATTAGTTCTTGGGGACGAAGTGTCTGTCGGTTCTTGGGAACGAAGTGTCTGTCAACACTGAGAACGAAGCACTAGAGATACAATCGGATAAGCCTCTGCATAGTCGAAGCTGTGCCCAGGTTCACACTATAAACTTAAGGCTACAAGCTACCAAGTTTATTAATCGATACGATAACGAAAAGACCCTCTTCTAGGGCAAGCAAGATCAATTTCACAAAGCACCTACTACTCAGCAATGTCCTCCTACCGCAGAATCACTGCATCCCCGGCAGCCCGTCACGATGACGATGTTTCCATGGGAGATATGGTGGAAGTCCATCGCCCTCAATCATGGGACCAACTCTCTGCAGCTGGTAAAGCTGTAGTTCGCCAGGGAACCACCGTCAGCAGGGACCAGCTTCCAGAATGGTTCGTCAAGATGGTGGACAGGATGGAGACAACTGAACAAGATGTGCAGGCATTGATTGAAGCCCTGAAGAAAGAAGGAGTCTCTGTACAGACCGATATGCAAAACGTCAAGAATCTGTACCAAGAAATGTCAGGCATTATGCAAAATGCCTACGATGTTGTTATTCGACAAGGCGACATCGACAGAGAACTCAACCAAACAGCCATTGTTAGACTCATCCAGTCGAGCAATGAATTCAGTTCTCAGGTTTGGAACGCCCTTGGTGAACTAGCCACGGACGCTCAAGAAAAGCAAACAGCCAACCACCAGGCTGTTCAACAACTCAACATTGGTGTACAGATCATCAATGATTACCTCCAAGGATTCTCAAACCATCAACAAGGATGGAACTTCGGTGTTGAAGGCTGGGCAGCCACAAAGAACCAGGCTGACCAACAAAGGGACGAGCAAATCCGTCTTTTAGCCCACAATGAGCAAGAACAGCAACGAAGGCTTTTGGAGTATGAGACAGAAAGGGAAAATGAAAAGAAGGAGATAATCGATAAGGTCATTCAAAGGGTCATGGACATGACAGCCAACAACATACCTATCGATGCACAGTCACTTGCGGATGCGGTACAGGACGAACCCCAACGCAGAACTGTCTCCCCAAGCATTTTTCAGGTGGCAGTAGACACAAATCTACCACCCTCTAGAAACGACACGCCCCCTCCAGCAGCAGGAGGAAATGGAGGACGAGGCAATGGCCCTCCAAGGAGAAGGGTTACCATTCCCCCTCCTGAGCCCTCCGATGATGGTCAAGGAAGACCCGGACAGCCAGAAAGGCTCCCTCGCCAAAAGACTAGAGAAGAAAGAGAAGCTGAGGAGGATGCAACAAGATTCCTCACTTCTATTATCGACAAGATCCAAGGACCCAGAGATGCACCAAAAAGACCCAAGATGCCAGAACTCAAGGCACCTCAATTTTTCTCAGGAAAGGACAAGACTCTGCTTAGAGCCTGGTGGATGTCAGTACAGGATTACGTGGAAACCTATGCCACATCCTGGCCTGATGAAGATGCGCAGGTTAAGTGGGTTGGTAGTCTATTCACCCACAAGGCTTTAGCATGGCACCAGGAGCGCAGGAAGTCTATTCAGAAACAGAAATTGAAGGATACTTGGGCTGCATTTTCCAGTGCATTTGAGACAAGGTTCGAGGATAAGAGGGAGGCTCAGAAGGACGTCAAACGCATTACAGAACTACAATACGATGGTGATATCGATGATTATATCACTAAGTTGGAGGATCTGAATATGCGCGTTGGAGCACTGGGCCCTATGTTTAGGAATGTAATATGGGAGGCTATGACACCAGCTATCAAGAAGATGGTTTACCAACGGTGTGGAGAGGTTCCCAATGATGATGTTGCCCTGATTCATGCAGTCAAAGAAGCTGCACATGTTGTGGAAGGCTTGAATGAAGAATTGGGGTATACAAAGAAAAAGACCTTAGAAGTGCGTGGGGAACGCAAGGATAAAGGAAAAGAAAGGGAAGCTGCTCGCCCACGTGAGGTGCAGCAGAAGGACCGAAAGGTTAAGGATAAGGGATCTAAGAAGGAATTTGCTGGGAAAAAGGACAGGAAGTCAGACAAACCGGCGGTTTATGCCTCAGGAAGGGAGGCTTTGCAAGGAGTACCCCAAGCCGAAATCGACAAACATAAGAAAGATAAGGCTGAATGTTGGCGATGTGGTCGTGCTGGTCATAGAATGTACGACTGCTATGCAAAGAAGACAGTTGGGGGAACTGACCTGGCAAAGGATGGAAAGGTAGCTTCTTCAGGAAAGAGGAAGCGGGATGATGAAGATAATGAAGAAGGGCAAGGACAGGAAAAGCCCAAGGAAGCCAAGAAGGCAAAGACTGCTGCAGTAAGGCAAGATGAGGAAGACACTCATATGTCTGATGCGCAACCAAGGATTTGGGAAATGGAGGATGAGGAGGTCATTGATTCGGATTTTTAGAGTCCTCTAGGGAAGCGTCACCCGAGGAGGATGGATATGAAGACGCAGTAATAGGGAAATGCGCAGGAGTAAAAAGGAAATCAATGAACAGCCTTCTGTCGACCAGGACTAAGAGTCGACGCAAAGACAATGGAGCAGCTATTCCAGTTACCCAGGAATCAGCTCCCACTCCTCCTCACCATGGACCGAGACCAATTATCAACATGGTTCTCAACTGGTCCAAGAATCAACAACGCACAGTTAGAGTCCTTCTTGATACAGGATCTACTGCTGCCCTCCTGGACAAAGCCTTTGTCCACAAATACAAAATCCCAACCGTTAAGAGAGACACCCCTTTACAAATCCGCAACTTTAACAATGAAATAGTTGCTGGAGCAGGTGAAGTCTTTACGGTTCCCTTTATATTGCAGCATAAGAAACACTTTGCTGCAGAATCTTTCGAAGTCGCTCCACTAGATAGTGACTGCGATGCTATCCTGCCTTATTGGTGGATGGCACTACATCAGCCCTGCAACCTCTGGGGAGATCAAGACAAAATCTCCTTTACATCCTCACGTTGCAAAGAAAAATGTACAAAGGCACAAGCCAGTGCCTTCTCACTCAAGGTCGATAAACATGTCCTCGACCATCCAGAAGCCTTAGTCTTAGGCCACATCTCATCTGTATCCACCAAAGAGGAATTATCTGAGGCCCTTCAGCAAGTCCCAGAGAAATTCCGCGGCTGGATCAACATTATGACAAAGGAAGCTGCAGATAGGCTTCCTGATCACAAACCCTACGACCATGCGATTGACCTAGTTGAAGGCGAAAAGCCTCCTTGGGGACCTGTCTATGCTCTCAACGAAGTTGAGCTAGAGACACTTAGAGAATGGTTGAAGGATATGCTGCGTACTGGTAAAATCAGACCTTCCAAGTCACCAGCAGCAGCTCCTATTCTCTTTGTCCCGAAGCCTCATGGCAGAGGTCTACGGTTATGTGTTGATTACCGGGGCATCAACAAAATTACAATTGCCAACCGGTACCCACTCCCACTCATGTCAGAATTACAAGACAGAGTTAGAGGAGCAAAAATATTTACGAAAATGGACCTCAAGAATGGATATCATCTCATCAGAATAAAAGAAGGAGATGAATGGAAAACGGCCTTTCGATGCCGATATGGATTATATGAATTTTCGGTAATGCCTTTTGGCTTGAGCAATGCCCCAGCCACATTCCAAGATATGATGAATCATATCTTTAGAGACATGTTGGATCAGGGAGTAATTGCGTATATTGACGATGTTCTCATATATGCTGAGACAGAGGAAGAACACGACAAATTGGTTAAGGAAGTGTTAAAAAGATTGGAAGAAAATGGGCTGGTTATCTCTCCGGAAAAATGTGTTTGGGGACAAAACAGAGTGGAATTTCTGGGTTATATTATCAGCGAAAATGGCATTGAAATGGCGAAGGACAAGGTACAAACAGTCCTGGTATGGGAACCCCCAAAATCCTTGAAAGAAACACAGGGCTTTCTTGGATTCGCAAACTTCTATCGCAGATTCATCAAGGACTTCTCCAAAATATGTCGACCTCTCACAGAATCAACAAAGGGCGATGCGAAGAAATGGGAATGGACTGTTGCTATGGAACTAGCATTTGATGAGCTCAAAAGTCGTTTCACTACTGCACCAATCTTAAGTCATTTTGACCCAAGACAGGTTTGCATTGTTGAAACAGATGCTTCAGATTTTGCTTTAGGCGCAGTTCTATCCCAGAAGGGGGAAGATGGAAAGTTGCACCCCATTGCTTTCCACTCAAGAAAATTCACTCCTGCTGAGATTAACTATGAGATCCATGACAAAGAGCTGTTGGCTATTGTGGACTCATTTAAAGTATGGAGACGATATCTTGAGGGAGCAATGCACACTGTCCAAGTTTACAGCGACCACCAAAACCTTGAGTACTTTACAACAACAAAAGTACTCAATCGACGTCAAGCTAGATGGGCTCAAGAGCTTGCTGGCGTTGACTTTAAGATTTTTTATAGACCTGGGGTTAAAAATGGGAAACCTGATGCTCTATCTAGGCGTCCGGAGTTCCGACCTGAAAAGGGGGGAGGTGAAGATCAGCCGATTACGACGATCCTGCATAAGAGTCATTTTGCATCCATTTCGTCAATCAGCAGTGCTGGAGAAGGAACATCATTTATTATTTCGTCAGCACGTCTCTCCTCTATTCCTTTTATTAAATGGTCAGAAGAATTCTTGAAGATGGTAAAGGAAGCTGGTAAGCTGGATGAGATTTACGTGGAGGCAACAAAGAAAATTAAGGAACCATTGACGATAGATAATGGCATAGTCTATCGAAAGGAAAAACTATGGGTACCAAAGGATTTGGTAAAGACAGTTCTGGAATCTGAACATGACTCGAAAATTGCAGGTCACTTCGGACAGGACAAAACAATTGAATTAATACGAAGGAACTTCTGGTGGCCAAGAATGGAAGAACAAATAATAACTTATGTAAAGAGTTGTATGGAATATCAAAAAGACAAAAAAGCACGGCACCTCAAGTACGGATTACTTCAACCTTTGGAACTACCCTATGCCCCATGGCAATCAATCGCCATGGACTTTATCACCGACCTACCAGAATCCAATGGATGCGATCAACTATGGGTAATAGTTGACAGATTCTCTAAGATGGCCCACTTCATACCACTGCAAAAAGACGGCAAGACAACTGCAGACCTTGTTAGAATCTTTGCGAAGGAAATTTGGAAGTTACATGGGCTACCTACGGATATTGTGTCGGACAGAGATTCCAGGTTTACAAGCACCACCTGGAAAGCATTTCTTGGGACACTAGCAATCAAACCTAGAATGTCCACAGCGTTCCACCCTCAAACAGATGGACAGACGGAACGACTTAACCAGACAATTGAAGCATACCTCCGCTCCTTTGTCAATCATGAGATGAATGATTGGGTTGATCTATTGCCAATGGCTGAGTTCGCTTACAACAACTCAGTAACCAGCGCTACAGGACTATCACCTTTTTATGCGAATTACGGTTACAACCCCATTGCCAGCAATCCCATTCCAACAGCTGTGCAAAACCCGGCCAGCAAAGCATACGCTCATTGGATGCATACAGTGCATGAAGGTGCTAGGTCAGCATTACAGAAGGCACAAGAAAGAATGAAGAAGTATGCAGACCTTCAGCGAAAGGAGGCCCCTACTTACCAAGTTGGAGACTTGGTTATGCTCGATGGACGACACATAAAAACAAGACGCCCATCACACAAATTGGATCACAAATTACATGGTCCATTCCAAATCGAAAAGGTCATATCCCCAACAGCAATACGTCTCACACTACCAAGAAGATGGAAGATTCACAATGTCTTCCACACTTCCCTACTGGAGCCCTTCCACACTGGAACCAGAGCTCCACCAGACCCAAACAAAATTCTTCGGGAAGCAGACGATGTTGAGGGAAGCGAGGAGTACGACATAGACGAAATTATGAGCAGCTACAAATCAGGCAGCAGAGTACTTTACCTCGTCAAATGGCTAGGGTGGCCCAACAAGAAAGACTGGACGGCAGAACCCTTCGACAACTTTTCAGTAGGAGGTCAGGAGAAGCTAAGAGATTTCCATCTCAAGTATCTTGATTCTCCGAGGGACTACCGACTCAAAGACTAATGCTTGATGTTTTTCCCATGTGGTTTCATCAGGTAGAGTTGGTAGTAGGATGTAGGGGCTGGAGGACTACATCCAAAATTGATCAATTAAGTCACTAGGCTACGGCGTGGTGCGATCACAGAAAGATGAACTACGAGCTTCGGGACGAAGCTTGAACAGGGGAGAGGTGGTGTCACACCCTAAAATGTGTGAGGATAGAATTGGTATCATATATAACGCAATGGAGAATATGGCAAACTCGACAGAGAATGAATAGTCAGATTAGTATCCCGGGCCGGAACCCCCAGAGGAGCTCCGACAAGCCACGTCACGTGATTCGTGACTTTCCGATAGGACCTCACGAGGATCCCGGCCCGAGGCGTCGCAACTATTATTCAGTGTCAGTTTGGGAGGATTCAGAAGAGAAGAGATTGGGGAACACTTACCTCATGGGTGTCGACTTACCCTTGAGCAACTACGAACGACGCTGATGGAGAACGAAGACGAAGACGAAGAGACACCTCCTTATACTTGAGGAGTGTTCAGAACTTCACGGCTACAAAGGGGTCTGCATCGGAAGAGAGTTCCAAGGATGTGCAGAGCAGTGCGAAGAAATCATCCGGTGTTACTTAGTTGGGTGAATGGTCAGCCAGGAAGATAAGGCAGAGTCTAGTCGGCAAACAGGAGTGGGGCTATGGACAAGGGTCAAGATTGCTAAGGCATGAGACGACGTCCATAAGCATGCAACCCTCTCAAGGAAACTGTTTGGTGGAACCGATATGACGCGCCCTTAGGCTATTGACTACCAACCAAGGAACAGCTCGGCGTTTGCATCCACACCAGGGTGTGGCTGCGCGCAAGTGCGCGCAGGTGGAGACATAATGACATCACACAGGAATGTGTCGGAGTGATCCACTCCGGTAGGGCATGGATGCCTTATGATGTCAGATTCCTCCATTCGCAATCGAGATTCTCTAGGGAGATCTATGATAGCACGACTCACAAGATAAATGACTCACATGTTATTTGTCAGAGGAGTTCATGCATTATGCAGTCAAGCGGAGTTGCCCTCCCATATGACTCATAACCCTGACACCTGATTGGAAGGTGTGGTAGTACAGAGAGGAATGTCAAGGATTAGTCTGACGATAGCAGGCATCATGCAAGCAAGTAATCAATATGATTACGCACTTCGTATGATGCAATCTATCAGCAGATGCGTCTCAGAAATGACTCTTGTCTTATCTCCTAGGCTCAGTTTGGAAATTGGTTCCCTAGGAAGTCTGGGCGAACTTGTAGACGAAAGTCTATAAAAGAGCCTTTGTCTTCCCTCTCTCTCCTCCATCATCAACCATTTGATCCTCTACGCGACGATACCTATTTACACCAACGAATACCTCCGAAGACAACCCTTAAGTTTATTCCGCCTGTGATCGATTAATTCTCTTCCTAGCTTTATCTTTGGATAAGCTCTATTAGTTCTTGGGGACGAAGTGTCTGTCGGTTCTTGGGAACGAAGTGTCTGTCAACACTGAGAACGAAGCACTAGAGATACAATCGGATAAGCCTCTGCATAGTCGAAGCTGTGCCCAGGTTCACATGAGAGAACAAACAAACAAACAAACAAACAAAGGCGGTAAAATGGCTAAACATGGGAAGGGGAAGGGAGGAGGAAAGGGAGGAGCCCGGCGAGGCGGCCTCTGTGCAAGCAGGGCACTTGGAACATCAGACGCGCTTGGACAAGAAACCCCCGTAGTAACAGTGGGGACAGACCCCACAACCACAACGATCAAGAGGAGGAGACTGGTAGAGGTGGAGACTGGGTTTTTGCTTTTACATTTCTTTCTTCTTCTCTTTTGTATTTATCTGTCCCTTGTCATAACCTTCGGGTTGCAAACAAGTAATGAGAGAAGAAACGAACAAACAAACCGCCCGCCTCAGCAGAGTCTCCAAATCCGACATCCACATCCTCCGACGCACTGCCGGGGACATGAAACGCGCCGCCATTGCTCACCTCGATAACATCCCCGATATACGCAACCTCGACAATACCCCCACCCTACCAGACCCCATTGACATCGACTCCGACACCGACCTTGACGACGAAGAGGAATACGAATCAACACTCCAGCCAAGCGACGAATTCCTCGCCACCATCGCCACCATGATCTCGAAAACCACCAACGACGCCCTTCGCCCTATAGTACAATCCATCGACACCATCAACAGACGAATCGACAAAATCACCAAACCCAACCATCTTTCACCGCAACAACCCCAGCAACAACCCCACCCCGGACCGACAACCACTGCCCCCCAACCTCCCGACGAACTCCAACAGTTGAAGGAGCGCTGCCGAATGCTGGAAGCCACCCTCCGACACCATAACATCCCCCTACCGACCACCACCACCCCCCGCCGTCAGAACCCACCAGCAACGAGCAAACCAGCAGCACCCTGGACCAGCGGAAACGCAGCAAGCAACCTCCTCTCCTCCGACCACGCCCCTCGACGAACCCCGACTACACGCCCAACCCAACGACCAACCCGACCGCGCCCCCAGTCCATCATCGTACCGTGCACCAACCCCTCTGACCTCAACGTGAAAACCAGGGTTAACGTAGGAATCGCCATCAACACCGCGTTGGCTAAGTCCCGGGCTCCACCCCACATGGGGTTAACTACGATAAGACACACCTCGAACGGGAACCTTATGCTAACCATGTCGGACAACACAACTGAGGCAGAGCTGATAGAGAACTTAGTTACGATACAGACAGCCACGCAGACAGTCCACACCTCCCTATCCGAACCCCGCCGGAACGAACGTTGGTACAAACTCGCAGTTCACGGCATCCCCACAGACCTATACCCCGCACCCCCGACGGAACGCGCTTCCTCCAGGAGGAGATCGAACGCAGCAACGGACCTGTCACCCTGGCGCAACCCCCCCGATATATGACGACCGCGGAGAAACGTGTGGGCAAGGAAGCGTCCAGTGTGGTTATTGCGGTACGTACCGCCGAAGAGCTCGCACTCCTGAAGCGCAAACGAGTCATGGTACTCTTCGAGCCCCGAAGAGTCACCGAGTACCACTCTGCCCGACGGACCGACCAGTGTCGGCGCTGCTTGCTCTTTGGCCACCACTACACCAACTGCACTGGACCGCAAGGCCCCACCTGCGGCATCTGCGGCCAGAACCACCCCACGGACGACCACGCCTGCAACGACTGCCCCCAAGGCAAAGGTAAGAGTTGTGAGCACACTAGATACCATTGCAAAAACTGCGCGGACGCCAACCTCCCCGACCTCGACCACCCAGGCTTCAGCAAGCAATGCCCCGTACGCATCCGCATATTCAAAGAAGCCTGGACAGCGTCACAAAACCCCGCCGCCGCCCCACCCAACCTAGCCGACAGAGACACTGAGATGAACGCCCATGTCTAGCTACAACAGACTGGTGTCACGGCACACGGCTGACGAGCCGTTGTGTTGCGTCATCATGTTGTCGGGGTTGTTGATTGACATCGTGCCGTTGTCTTGCCGTGTTGTGTTGCCGTTGTGTTGTTGGTGTTGTTATGTGTGCCGTGCCATTGTGACTGAGAGAATGATTGATGATGGATGACGTACCACGAGCTGGAGAGCTGTGGCGTCGCAGGTGAATTGATGGAGAACGGAAGCTCATGTAGCGATGATTGTATGACGGCCCAGCAAGAGTGCTGGCCGCCCCTTTGTACATAAGGAGGCTTGCCTCCCCGTTGTCGAGATTCTCCATCGAACGTCTTGTGTTATCAGAATCCGTATCCACGGTTACTGACGACAGGCAGCGCGGGGGTTTCGGCGGCGAGGAGAGCGGCGGCGGGTTAGGTAAGGCTGGTAAGTTGGGAATGGGCAAGGGTTGTGGGCTGGGAAATCACAGGTGAGTTTGGAGAGATGGGAAATCACAGGGGAACTTTTGTAGATAGGATTGTGGTAAATAGAAACTTGATTGCGTGAAGAAATAAACTACATACAAATTTCCTCCTCTTATACTTGTTCCTTCATGACTCGTGACTCAGCATTCTCCGCCTGCGGAGACTGCTTCCAATGCTAACCGCCGTGATACTACATACATGACCAACATTCCCCAACATTTGCCAACCGCCGTAATTCCAAATAAGAAAGCAAGATAACTAACCGCCATAATTCCAAATAATAATAACAAGGAAAGAGTACATACCAAAAGAGATAACTACCGGCTAACCGCCGTGATTCCAAATAGCAAAGAAAGAGTACATACCGAAAGAGATAACTTCCTGGCTAACCGCCGTGATTCCAAATAGTAAAGAAAGAGTACATACCAAAAGAGAGAAGTAAAAGATTCCAACAATTTCCTAGCCGCCGTAATACCTAAAAGAAATCCAAATAAGAAATAACTCCGAACATATGAAAATCCTCGGCAAGGGGCCCAGCCCCTTGCCCTAACCCTATCCCTTTACTTCATGACAGCGTAACAGGTTGCTAGGGTGATGACGATCACCCATAGCCCTGCGGTGGTGAAGGCGGAGGCCAGGAGCATGTCACGGGAGCGTTGTGACATAAGCCCCCCCCTCCAGGCCGAGACTCCGGCGAGGCCGTAGGCAGTCCTCAACGCGGGCCTCCGGATGGGGGACCGTCCCCGATACTGCCTTCCCCGACGTCGGCGACGTACGACGTCCTGGGTGATGTCCTCGAGGACATAAGGCGGTATTTGCTCTTGTTGGTGTCCTAAGGGGGGCGCCGTTATTTGTTCTTGTTGGTGCCCTGAGGAGAACGGGGGTATTTGATCTTGTTGGTGCCCTGAGGCGGGGGGCTCCGGGGGATCCGAACAAGGGGCGGATGTCAGGTCGTTGGTTGGTCGGTAGTCGACGGTGGGGAGATGCTGTTCCGGCTCCGCTGTCTGATAGAAAGACAGGTTGATCGCCACCTTCTCGTGGTCCGAAGGTCCCGTCATCATAATTACTGGGAGTTGGTGTCGGATCGTATGGAGGGTGGAGTCCTCCGATTCCAGTTCGCGGGGACGGGGTGGTTCGTTTTCCTGATTTTCCGTAGGGACGGGAGGTTCCTTTCCTGTCCCGGGCTCGTCCTTGCAGGGTGGTATCGTTGCCGGGGTTTCCGTGGGGGGTTTCCATCCTCTGATACCGCATCTCTGGTCGTGTCCGTCTTTGTTGACCAGGAATTTACACACATTGCAGAGTCTCTTTCCTTTCTGCCATGCCTTGCAGGCCTTTTGCGGGTCCATCCTTCGGTGTCGGATCACCCATTCTAACTCGGGGTCATGTAGCTGCCCGCAGCTACATGATTTTTTTATGCGTGCCGCAATCGCTTGCGCCACCGCTGGGAAATGATTGTTGTTTAATTTCGATTGGAGGTGAATGGAGCAGGAGTCGTTGTTGCAGAACGACCAGTGTAGTTCTGCGTGCGGGATCGTGGGGTGGGGGGATTTCTTTTCTGCCGGGGGAGTAGGGGTTCGGTACCAGCCCAAAGAGGACGGGGGGTCCTCGGAGTTCGTTCTATCGTCCATTACAGCTGTGGGGCAGGTTTATTAGGGTACCTGCGGTGGAATTGGGTGATGGCGTCGGGGGAGTTTTGGAAATTGTCGGCGGGGTACCAGGTCGTATCGGGGTCGTGGAAACCCGTCCACTTAACTCGATATTGTATCTGACCCCGGTGGCGTCGAGAATCCACTATCTCCTCAACTTCCCACTCTTCCTCGTCGTCGAGGACAATCGGTACCGGAGGGGGCTGAATATGGCCTGGGATGGTGGTCGAAGTGGGTTGAGACGGTTCTAGAAGGGAGATGTGAAATACTGGATGGATCTTTGCGTTTGGGGGGAGGTCCAGTTTATAAGCTCGCGACCCTACCTTAGACAAGATAGTGTAGGGCCCCAATAGCTTGTAATCGAGCTTGTTGGAGGGTCGGGTGGTTTTCACATTCTTCCTCTTCAGCCAGACCCGATCTCCCACTCGAAGGACCGGATCCGGGTGTCGATGCCGGTTCGCCTGTTCTGCATGAGCAGTCTGGGCATAGTGGACCTCTGCCTTCAGATCCTCGTGAAGTCGGTTGAGGGCGCCAACATATCTGGAGACCTCGGGGTTTCCTTCCGCGACTTCACCCAGCGGCTGGGTAAAACGGGGATGATATCCGTAATTCGCGAAGAAGGGGGACACCTTGGTCGTTCCTGAGCGGGAGTTGTTGTAGCAGAACTCCGCCATAGGAAGGAGTTGGTTCCAATTGTCCTGTTGATAGTTACAATACGCCCTGAGGTATTGTTCGAGGATCGCATTGACCCTCTCTGTCTGTCCGTCGGACTCTGGGTGAAACGCCGTACTCAGGTTCCTCGTGGTTCCCATTGCCTCCATAACCCTTTTCCAGAACTGAGAGGTGAATAGAGACCCCCGATCCGAGATGATGCTGCTCGGGAGTCCGTGGGCCCGTACCACATGTGTGAGAAACCCGTCCGCAAGTTCCCTGGGTCCCATAGTGTCCCTACATGCTACAAAGTGCGCCATCTTCGTCAAGCGGTCCACAATCACCCATATCGCATTCATTCCCCCATCTTCCGGAAGACCTGTGATAAAATCCATGGAGATGGATTCCCATGGTCTTCCTGGAATCTGTAACGGTCGTAAGAGGCCGAAGGGGGCGTGCTTAATGGGCTTGATACGTTTACAGGTATCACAGTAGTCGACATATCGAGTCACATACTGTCGTTGTTGTGGCCAATAAAAATTCCGGCTGACCAACTCCAAGGTCCTTGCCCTTCCCGGATGCCCCGCGGCCTGGGAGTCGTGATGCTGCCGTAATATTTGTAACCTCAGGTCGTCGTCGTCAGGGACCCATATCAATCCCTCGTATAGGAGTAACCCATCCTTTTCCTCGCATAACCCCAAGGGGACCCTATTGTCTCGGGCTATCCCTTCCCGAAGTTTGCGGATTACCTCCTGGAGTTCCGTATCGGTCCTCGTTTTTTCCCGAATTTTGGTAAGGAGGGGGGTGTCCGGGGTGAGTTTTATCAATTGTGTCTCGTTCACATGAAAGACTTCCTGGGGAAGGAGGACTCGGCTTCGGTTCTGCCGGTGCTTCATCTCCCCTTCCCAGGGAGAGTCTCCTGACTCTCGGGACAATATGTCGGGTTTTCCTGCCAACTTCCCCGGACGATACGTGATCGTGAAGTCATAGTTAGCCAGTTGTTCCGCCCATCGGGCCTGTCGGAGGTTGAGGTCCCTCTTTGTTTGCCAATATTCTAGGTTTTTATGGTCTGACAGTATCCGGATACTGTGTCTCGTCGATTTGCAGTACGTCGACCACTTGTCCAATGCCTCCACTATTGCCAGGAGCTCCTTATCGTGGATGTCGTAATTGAGCTCCGCTTCTTTTAATTTTCTTGAAAAATAGGCAAGGGGGTGCAGTACGTTGGAGTCGTCGGGTTGTGAGCAGACTGCCCCGATGGCATAGTCTGAGGCGTCTGTCTCCAGGGTGAGTGGCCGATCCGGGTCGAAATGTTGCAGGATCGGCTGGGATATCATTGCCGTCTTCAGTTGCTCAAAGGCCCGTTGTGTCTCGTCGTTCCATTCCCAGGGTACCTGTTTTTTCGTCAATCGTGTCAATGGCGTGGTGATCTTGCTGAAATCCCGGATGAATCGACGGTAAAAGTTGGCGAATCCCAGGAAACTTTGGACTCCCTTCACATTTACCGGTTCCTTCCATTCCTTAACCGCCCTAATTTTCTCGGGGTCCATCTGCAACCCTGTGGGGGAGATGATGTATCCCAGGTATTCCGTCTTTTTTGTGTGGAATTCACATTTCGAGGGTTTCAGGGTCAGTCCTACGTCCCTTAACCTTTCCAGGACCATGCGTACGTGTCTCTGATGCTCCGCCAGATCATCCGAGTAGATCAATATGTCGTCGAGATAGGCGATGCAAAAGATGTCAAGGTAATCACTTAAGACTTCGTTCATCCATCGTTGAAACGAAGCTGGAGCATTTGTCAAACCAAATGGCATCACCAAATACTCGTATAGACCGTACTTGGTACGGAACGCAGTTTTCCATTCATCTCCTGTGGCTATTCGGAGGTTATGGTATGCATCTCGCACATCTAATTTGGTATAGATCTTGGCGTTGGAAAGTCTATCCAACGCTTCCCCTATCAGCGGGAGTGGGGTGCGATCCTTGATTGTGATTTCGTTGAGTCGTCGGTAGTCGACGCATAACCGTAGGGTACCATCCTTTTTCTTAACGAAATGGATTGGGGCTCCCGCTGGAGACGTCGACCGTCGGACCCAACCCCTCTTTTCATTCTCTTCCAAGTAATCCCTTAGTACTCGCAGGCGTTCCTCATCGAGGGCTCGCAGGGGTTCGAACGGCGGAACCTTTCCGTCCATCAAGGGGATCCTGTGGTCATGATGTCGGTGCGGAGGCAACCCTACCGCCTCTTTTTCCCTAAATACGGAGAGGTAATCTGCATATTCCGGTGGTATTATTTCTTCCAGGGAGTCAGGTCTGTCTTTCCCCGCTCGGATTATGGTACTCGCGAGTTCCAATTCCCCGGAAGTGGCAATTGATTTGGCGGGAGCGGTTTCCCAGTTCCCCGGCTCTTCCTGGTTGGTTGGCGCAGTAGCGGTTGATTTGGCGGGAGCGGTTTCCCAGTTCCCCGGTCCCTTCTGGTTGGCTGGCGCTTGCGGGGGTTGCCGCGAAGCGCACTGAGTCGAGTCGGGATCGACCTCGGTGGATTCCGCGCGCCTAGATCCCTGTACGCTTTCCATATCCTCGTCCTCCGACTCTTCCACTTCTTCTCCTTCTTCATCCTCTTCTATACTTTCTCCCCAGATCTCTTGGATGCGAAGCTCATCTTCCTCATCCATCTGGAGCATCTCCTTCGGCCCTTCCATACCATAGGCGTGCTCCGCTTCCTCGTGTATTCGTTGATTATATTGTTTTTCTGCCCCCCGTTCCGACACGGTTGTGGCATGGGGCGAGGTAGGAAGGCAGTTCTTTCCGCATTTCTCGGAGTTGAAGACAATTCTTCCTTCTTTCCAGTCGATGCTGGGGTTGTGTTTCCGCAACCAAGGCAGTCCCAGGATAATGGGTGCGTTGCCAATGGTAATACAGTGGAGCCGAATATCTTCCCTATGGTCGTTGATCGCCATGGTCACCATGGCATCGTGGGTTACTGGGCCCCCATCCAATTCCCGTCCGTCTACAGCGAGAACCTTTCGTGGGGTTAATTTTTTCGCGCAGGGCAATCCCTGCTGTTTCACATATTTTCGATCTATAAAATTCTCCGTGGCCCCGCAGTCGATCATGGCCGTTGTGTGGTATTCTTTCTTATTTCGTCCGATTAATTTTACTCGCAGGATGATTTTTTCGTTTCTTCCGTATGGTCCTACACTCGAGATTCTATCCGCCGGTCCTGCCGTGGTTGAACTGGTGGGCGACAGTTGCCCCAGGAATCCACCTTTTCCTTTTATTCCTGGGGATTCTCTTTTCCCGACGTCTCACCGAGTCCCTCGTCTACCAATGTAGTTTCCGCTGCTCTGAATAATTTCTTACTTGGGCACTTCGCAGCGTAGTGTCCCACCTTCCCACAGTTAAAACATTCGTTATTCCGCTTCCGCCTATCCTCCTCCGTCCTATCCCTTGGTTTCGGTCGACGAGTGGAATCTAATTCCATTGGTTCGGGGTCGGAGAGTCGAGAGTCGTGTCCCTGCCCCTTAAGATGGGGGTGGTGATAGAATTGAGGTTCATATCGAGTCCTCAGGGTTCGGAAGTTGAATAGTCGGTTGTCTAACGCTATGGCCTTGTTGGCGAACTCCGTGAGATCCGTTGGTCGTTCGTCAAGGAGTGCCAACTGTCGTTGGACGTCTGTGTTTAGTCCATCACTGAATTGATCGATGTAGGTCTCGTCGTTATAGCTTAAATCGGATTTGATCCTTTGAAATTCGGCCCAATATGCAGCGCCGGATCGCGCGCCCTGCCTGATCATCTTAAACTTTCTTCTTGCTACTTCTTTTGAGTCGGCTTCCCCGAAAGCCCTACTGACAGCAGTCTTAAAGGTCTCCCAGGTCGTGTATACGCTTTTCCCCTCCTTGATGGACGGCTCGATCCATGCCCAAGCGTTACCTCTACAGCGGGAGCTCGCATAGTTCACCTTTTTCTGTTCGGTGTCGAATCTATTCCCTTCACAATTGAACTTCAGTTCGCATTGCGTCAGGAATGCCCTCAGCTTGGTCCGTTCACCGTAGTACAGCTCCGGGTCCTCCACCTTGGGGTTACTGGTTGTCGTGGGGCGATGGAGTTGAATGAGGATCTGGTTCAACTGCTCCTGGGTCATCGTGACCGGAGTGACAAGTCCCAATCCTGCCGGGGTCGCCATTTCCGCAGGGTCGTCGGTAGAGGTATGGGGGAGTTCGGGTGATTCGGGGGTCTGTGGTCTGGATGGTTGTTCGGGGGTCACTGGGCTTGCCGATCCGGTCGGTTCTTGTTCGATATGTTCTCCGAGCTCCTTTAGCTGAAAGGACGCCACTGTGTGCGCCTTCTTCTGGGTTTTCTGGGTCTTCTGGGTTTTCTGGGTCCTCGCTCCGCGTTGGGTGTCGTACACAGGACGCAATCAAATATCAGAATCCGTATCCACGGTTACTGACGACAGGCAGCGCGGGGGTTTCGGCGGCGAGGAGAGCGGCGGCGGGTTAGGTAAGGCTGGTAAGTTGGGAATGGGCAAGGGTTGTGGGCTGGGAAATCACAGGTGAGTTTGGAGAGATGGGAAATCACAAGGGAACTTTTGTAGATAGGATTGTGGTAAATAGAAACTTGATTGCGTGAAGAAATAAACTACATACAAATTTCCTCCTCTTATACTTGTTCCTTCATGACTCGTGACTCAGCATTCTCCGCCTGCGGAGACTGCTTCCAATGCTAACCGCCGTGATACTACATACATGACCAACATTCCCCAACATTTGCCAACCGCCGTAATTCCAAATAAGAAAGCAAGATAACTAACCGCCATAATTCCAAATAATAATAACAAGGAAAGAGTACATACCAAAAGAGATAACTACCGGCTAACCGCCGTGATTCCAAATAGCAAAGAAAGAGTACATACCGAAAGAGATAACTTCCTGGCTAACCGCCGTGATTCCAAATAGTAAAGAAAGAGTACATACCAAAAGAGAGAAGTAAAAGATTCCAACAATTTCCTAGCCGCCGTAATACCTAAAAGAAATCCAAATAAGAAATAACTCCGAACATATGAAAATCCTCGGCAAGGGGCCCAGCCCCTTGCCCTAACCCTATCCCTTTACTTCATGACAGCGTAACAGGTTGCTAGGGTGATGACGATCACCCATAGCCCTGCGGTGGTGACGGCGGAGGCCAGGAGCATGTCACGGGAGCGTTGTGACATGTGTCTTCTCCTTGCTCCTAATATAAGATTTCTTCTCCTAAGTCCTACGTCACTCTTGTCCTTGTCCCTGTCCCTGTTTAGTGTGCCGTCCGTCTGACGAGCACTTTGGTCCTTGTCCTGCCGTTCCCCGTTCCGGAACCTGCCTAGTCCCTCTTTCCGGTAGTGTTCAGTGTGTCCCTTGAACGTCCGTTCTCGTGTCCCTGACATTACGTTCGATCGATTAACTATTCAACCGACACGCATGAACCGCACCGGTTCTGCCTGGACCTACGCACTAAAACAAGCTCTTGAAACGCACACCTTACACGAAACCTTTGGGGTCCCCGACAGATTCGCTGGCGCAGTGCGAAGAACCATCCGACGAGCAGAAAATAACTGCTACCTTGTGGTCCGCTGGCAACTCCAGGACTACACTTATCAGGAGCACATCCGCCGCACCATCAGACTCAAGCCAATCCTCAGAGCCCGCCAGAATGCATATTAAACTTATTGACGAAGGACACTGGCAACAAATTGTGAACGCCGCCGCCATGACCCAGTTCCCTGACGGCCATGAACCGCTCACCTTTACCAAACAACTCGCACAATCCATCTTAGACGCTCAGGACCACCCCACGGGTTATCTCTTAAACGACCTCGCGGAAACCCCCGGCTCCCGTAACAGCACTCGGGTATCCAGCCCGGTCGCCTCTCGCGCTCCGGAAGCTCCCACCCCTGCCCCCATTCCCCCTGTCGTGATCCAGACTGGCTCCGTCCAGGTCTACCCGAACGGCCCAGAACCAGCACCGCGAGCCGCCGCACCCCCTACCACAGCCGCAGCCGCAGCCCCCGCCCCCGCGATAATCGCACCAATCCCAAGACCCCCCCTCCGTGACCCCGAGATCCTCCTAACCCCGGAGGAACAAGCCGATACAAATGAAATCCACTACCAGAGCTCCCCACGGTCCGTCCAGGACTGCGGACTGCACCGGACTACATCGTGTAGTCCAGTCCAGTCCAATGTTTTCGAGGACTGCAACCATGTAGTCCGGTCCAGGTTTCGAAAACAAAAAGACTGGACTGGACTGCAGGTGACTGCAGGACCGCGGGTTTCTCGCTTATCCCTAAGCACTAGTGGGTCGGGAGTAGCAACCGCCGCTAACAGCGAGCTGACCACCAGAGAGGCCGCTTGCCGGTCAACAAAGGTAGAGCTAGAATCCTCCAGTGCGAAAAAAAATTTTCTCGACGCGTGTTTGCCTCCACCACTGGGTAGTCCTGATCATTCTCTTGGTACTCCATATGTAAAGATTCTTCCAAATAAATCATGCCATAATCACCCCCCCCGCCCCCCCCCCCTTTCCCATCGCAGTGCAGCTTTTCCCGTCTAAGCCTGCCAGTAACTGTCCTTTCCCATCCACCGCATCCGTTTCTTTTTTGTTTGCGAGACTAATGAACCTCAATAGTTTACAATTTTCCTGTTCTTTACAGGAAATTTGGGAAAATGGGGAAACATTAGCAAAAGTAATCATGAAACCTTTGGCAATTCATTGGGATTACTTAGGTCCGCTCTGAAATCGTAGTGATCAGTTCTTGTAAAGAAAGATTTAATAAGAATCACTGTTGAAATTTCTGCGCGCTCAAAAACTAAAACTGCAGTCACCTACGGTCACCCATGGTCACCTGCGAGTGATGTTGTGTGACCTCATGGTCACCTCCGGTCACCCACAGGCGGTCCAGTCCACCGTGTAAAAATGACTGCCAGTCCCAGTCCAAGCACCGGACCGGACCGTGATATGTGGTCCAGTCCGGTCCGTAGCCAGGACTGGACCGGACGGACCGTGGGGAGCTCTGTCCACTACTACGAGAAAGAGCTCACCCGCCAGCGTGAACTCATCAACGCGCTACTCGCTTCCCCCGGCATCCGCGTGACCGGAGACAAAATCTCGGATCCGCCAACCTTCGACGGGTCCAACAGGGAGGACCTCCGCCGTTTTGTCTCCTTGCTTCGCATCAAGTTAGTGAGCGATGAACTACGTTTCCCGACCCCCCATAAACGGATTTCTTACGCCATGGGCCGCCTCCGCGGACGCGCCCTGGATCAGATTCTTCCTTATATCAAGGAAAATGGCAACCGCTGGGCTCTCAACGACGTCGAGGACGTCATTAAAATTTTACAGCGTACCTTCGGAGACCCGGACGAGCGCGCAACGGCTCGTTTCAAACGACAAAATCTCCGACAAAACAACCGCGAATTTTCGGACTACTATGCAGAGTTCTCCCGCCTAGTCGCAGAGTTAGGCTGGGACGAAGCCGCCACCATGGATGCCCTGCGTAACGGCCTGTCCCTTGAGCTACACGAGAAGTTGGTTGGTGCCCCGCCCACCACCACGATGCACGAATTCGTCGAACAGTGTCAAAAATTGGACTCCCAATTAAGAGCACTTGAAAACCTCCGCAAGCTGCGTACCAACCGCGGCCAGGTTAAACCCACTACCACCGCCACCCCCCGCCACCAGTCGCCCCACCCCCGCTACCCAAGCCACCACCGCCTCCTCCAGCAAGCAAACCCCGGCCCAGGGACCCCGTCAGAAACTGTCGGCACAGGAGCGCGCGACCCGCCTATCAGAAGGACGTTGCCTCTACTGCGGTGGCCTCGGCCACATGGCTGCGTCGTGCCCCGCCAAGACGAATGTTAAAGTGGCGAGCGTGGAATTAGTGGATGCTGAAGAAGAAGTGTCGGGAAAAGAATAAACCAGCTGCAAGAAGATGGCTCTGCCGCTGGTGGGAATATTATTGCTGATACATTGCTATTATCGGGCGCAAGTTTTACTGGAAAGTTAGAATGCAAACACCTTGTTCTCTCCTGTTCCTTGTTTTCCAATAACCGCTCCGTGAAAACAGTAGCGCTCGTTGACTGCGTCGCCACTGGTATCGCCTTTGTTGACCGCAATTTCGCCCGCCATCACAAACTCCCCCTAACCCCCCTATCCACCGCTCGAACGGTCGAAGTTATCGACGGCCGCCCCATATCCTCAGGAAAGATCACGCACCTCGCCCAAGTAGAGTGTACCATCAACGGTCACTCGGAAATCCTTCCCATGTTTGTCACCAAGCTGGGTCACTACCCGGTGGTGTTGGGTATCCCCTGGTTGAAGAAACACGATCTAACAATAAGCTTCAGTTCCAACACTGTAAGCTTCGAATCCCAATACTGCCTAAGGAACTGCACCCCGTTGCCTGTAAGCACAACCGGTGTCGAGGTCCTGGACTCGAGGCCCCCTCCCGCTGTCCACGAGCCCGACACAAACCCCATACCGGAGTTAGAAGACTCGGTCCCCGACCCCCCGGAAGAACCCCCAATAGAGATCTCAAGTCTAACCATCTCCGAGTTCAAAGAAATGGTACAAGACGAAAGCCTGACAGTGTTCTCGCTATCGTTGGACGAGATCACCGTCGCCCTACAAGACAAGCCCCCCCTCACGGACGACGAACTGAAAGACATGATCCCCGAAGAGTATCATGACTACCCTCGATTTATTCAAGGAGGTCAACGCGAAGGAACTCCCCCCGCACCGACCCTACGACCACAAGATCCCACTGAAAGAGGGATTCGTCCCCCCCTTTGGCCCGCTATACTCGCTGTCACGCAACGAGTTGCAGACGCTGAAAACGTGGCTCGATGAGAATTTGGAGAAAGGATTCATACAACGCTCCCAATCACCAGCCGCCTCGCCGATATTATTCGTGAAAAAATCAGACGGATCCCTACGCCTGTGTGTCGACTACCGGAGACTGAATGAAGGTACCGAGAAGAACCGGTACCCGCTGCCATTGATACAGGAAACGATGATGAATCTTTCCAAAGCTCAATACTTTACGACCCTTGATGTCCGCAGCGCTTATAACCTTATCAGAATGGCAGAGGGCGAAGAATGGAAGACGGCCTTCCGCACACGGTACGGCCTGTTTGAATCGAAAGTGATGCCCTTTGGGCTCACCAACGCGCCTGCCGATTTCCAGGCATTTATAAATGATGTCCTGAGACCATACCTAGACCAGTTTGGTACGGCATACTTGGACGATATCCTCGTATTCTCCGAAACAAAGCCCGATCACACCGCACACGTCCGAAAGATCTTGGAACGACTCAAAGAAGAAAAACTGCACTTGAAGCCAGAGAAGTGTAAGTTTGCTAAGGCGGAAGTACAGTACCTGGGCTACAACATCGGCCGCGACGGCGCGCGCATGATGGATTCCAAAGTAGCCACGGTGAGAGATTGGAAGGAACCAACCACTTTGAAACATGTCCGAGAGTTCCTAGGCTTCGCGAATTTCTACCGAAGATTTATCAAAGACTACTCAAAAGTGGTCTCCCCGCTGACGGCTCTGACCAAAAAGAAAGATGGTAAAGCAATCCCCTTTGTCTGGGGTAAAGATCAGCAGAGCGCCTTCGACCGACTGAAGGACGCATTTACATCAGCACCTATTCTCAAGCACTTCGACTACGAGAAACCGATTGTAGTAGAAACAGACGCATCTGACTATGTGTCTGCCGGAGTCTTATCACAATACGATGACGATAACGTGTTACACCCCGTCGCATTTTATTCCAAGAAGCATTCCCCGGCAGAATGTAACTACGAAATCTACGACAAAGAACTACTGGCGATAGTTCGTTGTTTCGAGGAATGGCGTCCCCACTTAGAGGGCTCCGCCTTCCCTATAAAAGTATTGACGGATCACAAAAATCTCGAATACTTTATGACGACAAAGCTGCTGAACAGACGACAAGCACGCTGGTCCGAGTTCCTGTCTCGGTTTAACTTTGTGATCACCTATCGACCGGGAACGTTGGGAGGAAAACCGGACGCCCTGACAAGAAGAGCCGCCGACCTCCCGGAAGAGGGAGACGAACGCATACTGGCGAACCAGCAAGCTGTTCTGAAGCCACAGAACTTTCAGCTATGCATGATCCCGCCCATGAAACTCGCACCTTCCGAAGTAGACCTCCTGTTCACAGAGGGCTACAAGACAGATTCATTCCCCAACCGAGTGTTGGGAATGCTGGAAGATGGCACACAAATCTGTAAGGACATATCGCTCGCCGATTGCTCCGTGTTGGAAAACAGATTGTACTACCGAGATTGCCTCTATGTCCCCGCGCTGGATAAACTACGATTGAAACTACTGCAAGATCACCACGACCCCCCCACTATGGGACACCCGGGCCGTGCGAAGACTTTCGAACTCCTCGCCAGGAATTATTACTGGCCCTCGATGAGAA
>JAJJXM010000171.1:0-24975 GCA_024516155.1 Pyronema omphalodes | reverse complement strand
CTTTCTTTCTTCTATACGGATAGAGATATAGATACATAACCGGATTCACTGAACAGGTCTGTATGTATGTAAATTATAATCTGTATCAACTTTTTTTCTTCACCGGCAGCTGTCGACTCCTACTAAAGATTCCCGTAGAAGCACAAAAGCTCTATGTACATATGTAGTCTGTAGATCTTCCGACGCGCTTCATCCATCTCTACATAAACTTCAGCACGTTTTTTCGCGCGATTTTGGCAGCCGGTGAGCGCCGCGAGTAACTCTAGTCTTTAGACATAGAAGCTAGAAGCACCTGTCAGTGCAAAGTGCAACGTGCTCATAGTTTAGTCTATGTAGTTAGTCCATCGTTCCGAGCTTCCGGATAAGGCTTTATTGCGATGTGCAAACGCCTTGAAATTTTCGAAATTTTCCTTAGATACGGCCGGCCGTATGTACAGATGAGAAATTTTTACGAATGGAAGAAAGAAATTGAAGATCGGAAGGAGATAAAGAAACGGTTGATTAATGTAAGTAAAGGCCACGTGTGGGCGGTTACACAACGTGGTTGTATATATCGTGCAGATACATACATCAAACACGTGCCGGCTTCGGTGTATGTACATATGGAATGGTCGATTGTATGTAGATGGAATCTGAGCTCGTAAGATGAACTTCAGATAATCTTGAGATGAAATTACGTGGACTAAGCAGGGTTTTGGTGTAGGAAAAAATTATCGGAAATGTCAAAAAGTACTCCTCCGGGTGGGCTTGAACCACCAACCTCCTGATCGCAGATGCATGATCTTAACAGTCAGACGCGCTAGCCAATTGCGCCACGGGGGATTGTTGATAACGCGAATGTTTAGTCATTCTATAACGCATAATTCTCTTCAAAGCAATTGTCACATGGTGCGATTTGATGATGACGCCATGACAGTGGCATGAAGTTAAGTTTTATATATAGACTGTAAACATATTCCATCATAGACAATCTTAAAGTTCCTGATATAGCACCATACATCAAGGTTACTTCTGTATCAATACGTAAGCTCGATTGACAAGGTGAAGATGTTGAGTAATACTTCTCTCACTCCTTCCACGACAAGACAACGCGGCAGCCCCACATCAACTTTGGTTAACATACGTAGGATCAACGCCATCTGATTGATCACTAAACCCCCATACCAGGGTATCTATGTACAGCTTCTAGAAGCCCCGCATAATTACTTTTGTTTTTCAATACCAGAATATCCTCATACTTGCTTCTTTTCAGCCTTCGGCTTTATCGGCCCCGAATTTTCGCTTACATATATATGTGCATCGTGCCATCCATAAAAACTTGGAAGTGGAAGAGACTCAAGGACCAAGGTTCTTCGGATATATGCTCGCTACTTCTCACTTATCGCCGAATTAATAATACATAGTCGATCTAGAAATACTATGAACGCCGGTTGCGGATCGGGTATGTAGAATTGAAATAACACTGTTGGTGTGAAAGAGTGGAAGCTTCTCGATACCCTGGTACTGGCATCTTGTTATCCATAGCGGGGTTGAAGCTTGGTTTAGTGGGAGATAGTAAACACCATGGCAAGGTTTTTGAGGTCTGAAGGTGAATAGGTGAAACATTCTGTGGGGTTGCAAAGAGCCGAATGCTTACTTGGATGTGGTAGGGCTAAACCTAGTCATGGACTATCACACATTTACTCCATATTTTCGGTTGTTGAATTCTCTACGTAATTCATTCATCACTCAGGCGCTACATGAATAAGTTTGATTTTCTTAACAATATATTGCCACTAAGCTGCAAAAACTATTCTTCAATAGCCTTGTGTATTCAAAAGTTTTAGTTCCTTCCTCTAAATCCAGTCCAATCGCCGTCATCTATCTACGTACATGTATTCAATTGCACCCATAATTAAAAGCCTTACACATCTGGTGAATATCCACAGTAAACTTTAGTGACTTACTACGATCAACGGCAGACCTGTGATCATGACTCACATAGCCACCGAAGAAAACTAATCCTCAGAACCTCCTCAGAATACGGTGTGATATATCATGAACTTCCCCCGTATCATGTTTCTACCAACTCGTTTGATATGTAGTAGCAACGAATCATGGAAGAGCATTCAACAGATACTGTAATGGCAAAGAAATGAAGAGTGATGCGCGAAGTTAGAAATTGATTTTGTGAAGAACACGAATCACGAGATGTGGAGGACTGAATGAAATCAGCGGAGATTCTTAATGGTGGCCGGTAACCACGTAAGAAGAGGATGGCCGAGGTATCGAAGAACACGACTAGTAATTTGTAACTCCAAGCACCGCAACGCGAAGTTAGTGAGAGATGTCTTTTGCAAATAAGATGAAGGACACATGGGAGGAGGATGGAGAAAAAAACAAGAAGGAGAAAAACCAGAAAGAGTAACATGATAATGTGAGGTGAAGACACGGTGGATCTAGAGGAGATGTACTGGTTCCATCCATGGAGATATTGCCATATGGATGAAAGGGAGATTTTGGGGTAGAAAGAGTGATAGAATCCAGTCGGTTCATAGGAAATGGCATCAGTCATAGCTAATATACTATCTGTAAAATTTCCGTCGTTGGTGCGGTCGCGAGTTGTGTGAAGTGTCACAGCTGGGGAGAAAAAAAAAGAAAAGAAAAAAAATGAATGCATCCGTCGGGAATCGAACCCGAGCCAATTGCTTGGAAGGCAATTATGATACCATTTCACCACGGAAGCTTGTAGTACCTTATAAATAATAACAATATGGACATCGTATCAATGCTGAATAGGTACCTATTTAGGTAAACCCCCCACTGCTATGAGTACTGTTATATCATGAATTCATACAGCTACTGCCTTAGAGGTACTCGAATAGCCACACCACTCGAGGATTGTTAGACAATTGCACTCGGAGCGCTTCTTATCCCAATAGATTGATCACGATGAGTCGAACTCAATCAGAATGAGAAACTGGCTTACTCGCGCATTGATCGACGATGAACAATTATCCTTAATTAACCAAGGCATGGCTGAACTGCCTTAACTATTAAACTGGTGGTTGCATATTCCCAAATTTGTCGTCTGTAGCCGTGTACGGAATATTTACATCTCACTTTCTGCTACACAGCGATAGTCGACCCATAGTGAATCACTCATTCCAAAGATGCATTCGTGTGTCAATGCGTCGATACGTCTTCGAAATCTCAGAACCCGAGATACCGCATACTGCTGAGCACAGTTAAAATCTGCAGTCAGCTTATAAAGGCTCCAGATTGGAGGGAACGGTGAATCTTAGGGGTTGATGTGATAATAAGTTGTATATAGAAGAATCAGGATTCTGTGCTTAAATATCCAACCCCCCTCCGATATGTTCGATAGAAAAATCCTATTTCCCGTAATGAAAGTGTATCATCCCGGTGTTGATTTTGTTGAAGCGGTATGTTTTATTCTCTTTGCTGTTCCTTCGAATTTCTCTTGACATGATTACCTGTTACTATTTACCGACATCGTCTGAATGCCTTTGAGTATATGCTTATACTACTGTTATGATCTCTTGTTTATTTCGCCATTTCAATTATTCTTTTTATTTCATGTGGAATGTTTAGGCTGATAAAACACTCTTGTTATTTCTATCCCCAATTATAGAAACTTCCGGATTTTAAGAATCGCATAAACGACTTTATCGCCGCGTTGTTTAATAAGATAAGCACGAATCCACGAAAAAATGGCAGACCGCTCGTAATGATATGCTCATCTTATGTATCTACAACAGGGTCAAGTACTACTTTCATAGCATCCGGTATCACAAGTTCTCCGTTTATGTGAGTAATATCCCATGACCACCACCGAAAAGACCCACGCCCCCTACATTCCAGAGAATCACTACACAGAAAAACTATAGGACTGTATTCTTCTAAATAGCTAACTATCTCTCGGCGCTATATGTATTGCATAGACGAGCCCAGCCCGATTCTCTCAATCGTCAGCCAATCCTCCGCCCACCTCCCATTCAGTGCTTCCCACTCTATGCATTATCACACTCGCAGTTTCAGACAAAACATAAATTTCTGAAAAACTTTTACCTATAATTTAAATCCTCAACACAAAATCAAGCCAATGCTTTCCTGGTGTTCAATTGAGGGCAATTTGTCCGATCCGGTTGGGGGCTCCTATATTTATTGACACTGCATGCCAGAACTCGTGTTTCGTTTCTTGTATCTAAACTATACATGAATATTTGTAGTAATCTTATATATTGTCAAGAATGCGGTGTATATGGCATAGGTTGTACGATTCAAAAGGGGTGATGGCGGGCTCTTGAAGTCGCGTCGCTTGTATGCACAATTTCATGCCGCCTGGAAATGCACTGTGGGGATTTCTATTGATTATGTCCATCTTGCCTCAGAGTTTAGTCTGATTTCTGTTTAATCGTTGCTTAGGTTATTGGTTCCGGATGAGTGTTGAAGGTATTGCAAGCTTGGGTTACAGGGCAGGCCGAGTGAGCTTCCGTGAATCTTAATACAACACCACACATCATACGGCATCTAGGGATGGGGGACAGTGCTTACTTTAGCATCAATCATCATATCGTAGAATTAAGTAAAAATACTCGATGTAGTCAACTTAATTTAAATAGTGCTATATGAGAATTTGTGAGCACCAAAATATTGTGTTTCCAGAACATGTCACATGTGCGCATGAACTACAACAAACCATAAATTCAGTCATCAACCTTGCATCCAAACCCTCGAACCGCAGTGTCTGCAGGTTCCAAAATTTGTTGCAATTCAGAGAAAGTGGAGCCTTGTATGCGTAGTCTTTGATGAAGGCTGAAGACCCATCGGTGCCTGTAGGTATAGTCATATCTTGGACTTTAGAAACACAATTTACGAGATCTCAGTAGAACCAGTTTCCAAAACACATACATCTGCACTTGTAATAATTCGGAAGTTCAACTGTGACATAGATCAAGAATCTTTGCTTAGCAAATAAGTACTTTAGCCCTCTACAGAGCCCCTTAATCCTGATCAGCCCCACTCCTTTTTGATCTGCGCTTGGCTTATAGGACGATTGACTACCATCTCATATACTCAAATGATCCAAAAGGAGTCTTCCGAGAATGATTTGGAAAGCTTGATAAACCATTCTGGCTTTGGCGGGGTTTTTATTCTATGGTCATGTCATCGATGTTTGTAGTTTGAATATTTTGGATCCAGAAAAGAGCCTGAGTTCGTGTGTTATCAGTGCTGGATCATGAGGGCACCATACAGGAGGAGAGCAAACCTGGCGAGCCGGTATCAAAATTGAAATTTTAATCCGAGATTGTCGAACAGAGCTTCGGCAGTATCAGTTTCATGGATGCTCGTATTAGCCGTGCCGATTCGGAGTCTCCGAGCTCCAGCTATATACTCGCCAAGATTTCAACCCTTTCCTCGTGGAGGATTCCATGCAATCGGCTGGGTACTTGCAGAGCTAATAAAACGAGTGATCCAACCGAGGATTTATCAAAGTGCGAATTATACCGGGCGCACAATACTTAATAACCGCCGAGTATATGGATACACAGAGATATATATTGCCCGTTGCCAAGACGCGGGAGGCGCATATAACTCTCCGATGTGCAATGCCATGTCTAACCTCAGTTGACAGCGGAGACATCCCGAACATCCTAAACATCCTACGCCATTATTTCCATCCCAATTATATCTTTCTAATGTCAATCCGCCTCCTTAAGCCTCCTTGAAATCTTATTGAATGTCTTAAATTACTAACAACAGCAGCCGGTAACCGGATAAATCCCACGTTTATATTTATCAAATCTACGGGATGCATATGTCAAGTAATAAGTGCGCATCGACAATCCCAAAACCGTGTCATTTCTATCCATGTTCTGAAACGATGCATCATCGGTTTGTAGATTAAACTGGATTTCTAGATTCCTCCTGTTGACTCAGGGCTCATGGTTTTCACCGGGTGTGTATGTATAACTCAACTCTGTCCAGCCCAGCTTCGGTGTGCGCACATTGCATAATTTTATGCACCATATACATATAAGTCATCGCTAGGCATACTCCCATACCTTGACCTCCCAAACTACCAGCTTACGGCAGCAATACGTATTACAAGGCCCAGGCAAGGCTTAGTTAGTTAGCCAGTTAGTGGCTTAATTCGTATGCCCTATGGTTCGAACTTTGAACTTTGTGAGGCACAGACATACACAGACAAACGTCATGCGAAAAAAAAAACCCCAGCCATATATAGCAAACCAAACAAGCAATCTGCACTGTACTGTGGCATGGCAAACGTCTCGCTCTCGCTGAGAGAGCGTCCATCGTGAAATTTGAACTATGTTTTGATGCTGTTTCGACTTGGCTGTTTGTGGAAAGATGGGTATGTATAATCACCCCACTCCTCGCCCTGCCCCCCCTTCCCCCCACTTATGAAGTTCTTGCAAGTCACAACGAACTATGTATTGCATTCACCGAGAGCGTTGGAACTAAAGACTCAGAGATCTTCCTACTATATACAGACTAGTGGATGCGGAATATCGTCCCGGGATTGAAGTCTACAGACGTGTAGAGCTGCCACAGCAGGTTCATGGCCTTGTTTTATGGCTGAAGAAGGCAAAAGGTAGTATGCAGAAACACGCAACTTGCCGTTGATATGGTTTTCGATTGTCATAACATAACGCTTATGAGTGATGTTTTTGGATTAGCAGATATCAACGTCTGGTTAAAGCAGTACATAAACATATTCAAATTCAGCATCTCGAAAAAAAAAAATCGTTAATTATGTCATTCCGTGTAAGCGGGTATACCTAGGATATGGTCCGCAGCTGTGCCACCGCGTCTGAAATCCGTCGCATTGTAATTTTGTACCGCCAGCCCCACCCAAGTAGTTTGCATGGAAGTGTCCAAAGATGGTCCATTGCGTGTGTCAATTCTTTGGTCTACGTTGATCACTTTTCACCTTTACATACAGTTCATCTGAGACCCCCAAGCTATCCTTTTTTCTATTTTTGACAGTCCGGGTTATGGTTACTTCCCAACTGCCCTGCCCGAATGGCCGACTGCCGTGTGCACGCAGTTCGTTGCCAAGATTTTTACAGGTTAGGGTTTACATACCACGATGCCCTTCGTCCTCGTTGTCTTCGGAGATTCGGGGCCGCTTTTTCGAATCCCGGTCAGACCCGGCTCCAGCCTCTAACACCTTCTCAGGGTCCGTTAACATCCACCGTAGGAACGAAAAACCTAAATTCGGAGCGGTAGAGATGCCGTCGTTTACTTATCACCTAAAATTACCCGAGTGGATTAGATGAAACGATGATATCGTTAGCAAAATGGACCTCATCACCGGGAAATTTTACTGGACAAAGAGTTTTCCATTTCATCCGTTCGTCGTCTCGACGTCGGAGTTTTTCGAAGGTAGGACCCAGATGAGATGAGACGAGAAACTCCGACAACGATGCACATGCGAAAAAATCGCCGAAATATGTAAAGCTAGAGCTAGTTAGGTTTGGAACTGTGAAGGCACCTTGACCTTATGGAGACATTCGAGACCTTCCATAAACCATGCTGAAACACACCCCCGACGTCCTTTACTATGAGACATATGTATGAGACAGGATCCGCCCGCCGAAAAGGAAAGTTCTGATTTTACGGTCTTGGCTACTGTGCAGCTACTTGCTATATACAGAATTAACAGGAAGGTGGATTTCGAAATATCGATATCATATTTGATGAATCAGCTTCCTCTTCTCCTTCTTCTCAGGTTAGATCAATAGAGCCACGAAGTACCTCGTCATGCAATGCCGTGCAAGGAGAGACAACTTGATCTGTTCCCTTTTCGATGGGCGGATCCTGTATATTCACCGACTTTCATCAACCGTAGGCCCATAGACTTGTACTATTAACAATAGTCATCAACTATGAAAAGAATGATGTGCCCCTTGGATCTGGACTTGACTTCTGTGTGTACGATCGTGACCAAAGTGATTACATAGAGTACATACATAGTGACGGAGTTAATCAATTGTCCGCACCAAGAACGGAGCCCCCATAGAAAGCTGGAAATTGGGGTTTGTTACACTAGTTTCCATCAAAGTATCCACAACTCCCCTCGTCAAAAATTTGACGAGTGTTTTAGTTTCGGTCCGTTGCTTTTGTGGCACACCGAGGTTTTGCTCGGGGTCCATAGCGAGTGGAGATCCTAAAACGGCTTTTAAAATTAGCTTAGAGGTGGCATCGAGAAATGGCTTTAGCATACCATAGCAGAGGTACATACGTAGTTTACTCCAGCTCGAGCATAGGGCTACTCGAGATGAGCATCGCGGGTTTTCGGTTTAGACCTTTTATGTACCCGCAAATTATTAAACTGCGGCTCCGGTCAACGCTTACCCATGATCGTTGCGGAATTTATTTAGACTCCGATAGATACCATCGGGGCTTGAAGCGAAGGAGTAACGTAGTGCGGAGGCTGACTTTATTACAGATGTCTAGACAGGATCCACGATCCGGGCTTTCATTTCCTATTCCCACTGCTCTCTAGGCTTTGTGGATTCTGAACTAGGTCCCCCAAGGTTTCTTGGGTTCTTTAGATGGTTCCTGGATTCGCAACTTTATGGCATCGCCTTCAAAGTTCAAATCGGACCCCGGCACGCACGGATTCCTCAAGACTTTTCTGGTACTGCCGTGACGACGCCTCATCCTTTTTTTTTTACCTCTGTAAGGCTGTTGCTCTGTGCGACTGTTGTTCAGCAAAGATCAACGGCGCACATCCATTGTCGTCCAGAAGCATGTCGACGTAAAGTGGAAACTGCAATTTATAAGGGTCTTCTGAAGGAGTCGTAGCCTGGTAAAGACCCTGGGAGGTGCATGTAAGGTGGCGGGGCGGCGTGATGAATTCGCGGGAGGTGCCCCTTTGGGAAGTGGGGAGGTGCTATGCCATTGCATGTTTATCCCACTTATCCACACTCATGGCACACTTATAATATCTGGAGTGGTCCCTAGGTGGTTGTGAAATGTGAAGAACGTGAGAATTACGTGAATCCGAACAACTTGATTAACTCCGACGTTCCTTACCATCGCGGCGGGCATCAGCAGGAGGTTTCCAAGGTGTGACAATCTTGACAGCAACGACAAAAAAAAAGTGCGAAGTGCGAGGGAAGTGCGGAGGAAGTGCGAAGGAATCGCGAAAGAATCGCGAAAGAAGTGCGAAGGAACTGCAAAGAAGAAGCGTGGGCAGAAGTGTTGAAAGTTTCGAAGGGTTGAAGTGTCGAAGCAGAAGAAGAAGGTTGAAGCATCAGTATCGCAGCTGAACAGCATCACATCACCCGCACATCGCATCCAACCCTGGCAGCGCAGCGCACTCGACCCTCGACTGGACCCCCGACACAACTTCGATTTCGACTCGTCCTCGAATTAACCCAAACTCGACCACTCAGACTACGAAATCTTTTCTCCACAGCCGCTCCTCGCCTAACAGAAACCATTTCTCTGACCCGCCTCGACGGCTTCTCACATCGGCACTCCCACACAACCTACCCCGCCAGAACGGTGCAGCGCACTTTACCATCCGCATCACTTGCATTCGATATCTACATTCTTCACAGGTTTACGGCTATACTGGCAGGTCTCCATACTGCTTTTCCCCCTTCAAAAAAAAAAAACTGCAGTGCACGGAGCTCGAGTCGAATCAGATCGCTTTCCGAGTCCAGTTACGCGGGTTGACATTTCAACGTACGCAACGACGCAAGACGCACAGTTACCATCCACGCCACTGAAATTTGAAACCGGTCGTCTAAAAAGTGGTTGTAGTTGGGTTTCGGTTTTGAGTTCACAGTTTCGTGCGAGACTTGAGCTAGGACCTTCCAGGAACCTTGGAACGCCATAGCAACGAACAGCTCTCAACGACCTACGACCCAGCTTAACCATAGCCAGGTCGACCATCAATAATACATCCTGGCTACCAGAAACCCGCCAGATAACAGGACTAGCGATCCAGCGCCTGAACCTTCATTAGCCGGCACCGTGGCTCGCTTTTTCTTAAAAATGTGTATGGGTGGAGGGGGTGATGATGTCGAAACTAAACGGCATCATGAAATTGAAAAGCTCATCCGGCAAGATGAGAAGAGAATGACGAAGGAGGTCAAACTGCTTCTTTTAGGTCAGTTGCGGCTGTTAAGCGCATGAGACATCGATCAGGCAGTTAATCGTTATTTAGGCGCCGGAGAGAGTGGAAAATCTACCATTTTGAAACAGATGAAGCTTATTCACGCATCTGGATTCTCCAAGAGCGATAGGTTGGTTTCTTTTGCTCTCTCTACGTCTAGTGGGATATGTGGTAGCTAACTAACATTTCATTATAGGGAGGATTATAAGGTTAGAATTAGAGCTCAACCTCTCTTGATACCCTCATGATTAATGCCAATTTTAGGTTATTATTTTTGCAAATCTGCTGGACTCGATAAAGATTACACTCGAAGCCATGGAGCAGTTTGATATTACTTTAGATAACCCCCAGAATGAGGTGTGTAACCATGCAGACACCCGCATGTTAAATTTGTTTACCTGCTAACTCAACTCACAGTTGGCGGTCGATCTTATCGTCCTGGACCGTGAGCTAAGCCGAGGTGAACCGTTTCCAAAGGAGTACGAGCAGCCTTTCCGCCGTCTATGGAGCGATAAGGGTGTTCAGCAGGCTATCAACAGAGGAAACGAGTTTGCTCTTCATGACAATTTAATATAGTAAGATATTTGCACACATCAGGAAATAGGAATAACATCTAACAAAAACATTCTAGCTTTTTTGATAACCTTGATCGTTTGTTCAGTCAAGGTTACCTTCCAAGTGATCAGGATATCCTGAGGTCACGATTGAAGACCACGGGAATTACGGAAACAGTATTCGATCTCGGTACTCTAACCTACCGCATGTTTGACGTCGGAGGACAGAGATCAGAACGGAAAAAATGGATTCACTGCTTCGAAGGTGTAACTGCTTTGCTATTTTTGGTAGCTATCAGCGGGTACGACCAGTGCCTAGTTGAAGACAAGGACGCGGTATGTAGCTATCCGTAATCTGCACTGGGAATTATGTTGGCTGATAAGCAGTAGAACCAAATGCAGGAAGCCTTGATGCTCTTTGAGAGTATTTGCAACTCTCAGTGGTTTGTAAAGACTTCGATCATCTTGTTTCTGAACAAGATTGATCTGTTTAAGCAAAAAATTGAAACATCACCGGTCAACAAGTACTTTACAGACTATACCGGTGACCCAAAAGACTTCAAGCAGGCTAGCGGCTTTTTCCAGGAAAACTTCAAACGCCTGAATAGAAGTCCACAAAAGGTTGGTACCCTGCACAGCTATCTAGGGTCAGACAAATACTGATAATTTAGGATGTCTATGTTCACTTCACAAATGCTACCGATACCAACCTCCTTAAAAAGACTATGGCCAGTGTCCAGGACATGATTCTCCAACAAAACCTGAAGACTTTAGTACTGTAAGAGGCGACATCCTGATGCCATTAGTACGGAATATCAAAGAAGATCGTACCGTTCGGGTTTAATTGGATATTGTAAATCAAAGGTACTAATGGGAACCTAGATTTACGTGATCCAACCCGCGTCGTCGTCTAGTTGGAGACAATCACCGCGAAAAACTTTTTCGATGATGTTGTCTTCTTGATACCATTCGTTGTTATTATGCATCTCGTTTATCATTTAATGCGCTTATGTTCGCTTATGTTCCAGCTTACGAATTTCTTCGGCTATTGTTATTATTCGGGTTTTCAAATCTTTGTCTTTATCACGGCCTTGTCTCCGACTTGACGACGCGTTTATTACTTTCCTCCTCCTCCTACACATAGTTTCAAAACCATCATTTGGGCTTCTTTTTTCTTACGTTTCTCTTAAAGGTAATATGGGCTAGGGAGGAGCGGTTATATGCATGCCGACTCGGAGTTTGCTTTTCTTGGGAGACTGGGGTGCGGTGTTGTTGTTTTTTTCTTTTGCACCTGTTGTTTTTGCTTTTTCGACCCATGTTCTTGGTTCATGCGCCGTTGTGTAAGGGTATAGTACTTTGTTTTTACTACTTTTGTCTGTGTATATTTGGCCCGATCTACTGTATTGTATTTCATATTAATGGCATGTACAGTCACCCAAGTTTTAAAGGAATATGGAGGTTTTTAAAGCAAGATTGGGTATAATCAAATTGTGATGGCGATAGCATCGGAGAAATAAAATAAAAATACACTCAAGTCAGACTTGCTACACCACATCCAAGCCCAGTTGCACCCTCATGACAGCTTATCAGCAAGGGCATGTATAAAACTGATAATGCGGTGAACGTCATGACCTTTATCAACAGCCATTATGACCTCATAAGGAAACTATTACAGGACAACTTTTGCCGCATGAGAAACTAGAACTCAAAAATTGGACTTTTGAATTCACCCTACATACCATGAGGCTTCGGTACGGCAGGAAGCCCGGTATAAATCTTTGTTTTGAGGGACAACATGAGTTTTGAGGTGGAAGTTACGTATTCAATTTGCCTTCTTATGTAAAATAGAACCAAACCGCCAGGCTTCAGATAACCCCAGATATTATCCAATTGGTTGGATATATTCCTAAGCTATATTTTGAATCTAAAAAATCTTTTTTTATATCCTATCTCCATCGCAGTTCAATATGGTGACCATACCCCTGCTTTGAGCTTTCTAACTACGTCGCAATTTGGAAGGTTGACGCGTTGGATTTTGGAACTAATGAAACGCGTTTATCACGTGATACTCACTCTATTCCGTTTGGGGACTCGCTGCCCGAATCTCCATAAGAGGATTGCTCGATGATGGCAATGTCGATATATCGTTCACAAGGGCAAACGTCCTCAGAAGGGATTGAAACAAATTTCAGCTTGGGACTGCTGCTGCTGGTTGTTTTTGATTGCTGTTGGGCTCCACCTGAATAAGTTTTCTGTATATATAAAAAAATTGGAAATGTCTCTCCAAACTCTCCAACCTAGGCACACGATACCTGGATTTTCGCGGAATCAAAAACCTTCAAATCATATTGAATGACGGCCGAAGATAATCCAAAGTCGAAGCAAAATGTTCCCGTCGTTTATGGCACCAGATATGGCTCAATGAGATCTCATCGAGCTAACACGGCATCTTGTAGATCCTACCTGTATTCCATCTCGTCATAATCACGTGGTCTTGGCTCGGTCTACCCCGCCAAATTTGCGGGACAAAAAACTTCACTCCAAGTCGCAAATCCCCGTCACCCCACCGCCAAAACCAACCACCATTCGCTCCGTACTTAATTTGAGAGTTGCCTCCTCGTTCAAGTTCCGTCCTTCAGTCAACTTTGTCCGGTTGGTCAATTCTACCTACACGAAAAAATATTGTGGTTTCTAACACAAAGACAGAGGTTTTCACTACACATCCTACAAAATGTCCACCGAGATTGTTCACCCCACTATCCAGGGTTCGTCACCGTTACCATTCTAAACGCTGATGCACGATTCCGAAAGAGACTCTCTGACTTTGGGTGTCTAGATGGCTGGTTCCGTGAGATCAACCACATGTGGCCCGGTCAGGCTATGACCCTCAAGGTCGAGAAGGTCCTCCACCACGAGAAGTCCCTCTACCAGGACGTATGTTTCCCTCGACCCGTACCGTCTACATTGAAATATGGTGTTGACCCGTAATTAGGTCCTCATCTTCAAGTCCACCGACTACGGCAATGTTCTCGTCCTCGACAACGTCATCCAGTGCACTGAGAGAGACGAGTTCTCCTACCAGGAGATGATCACCCACCTCGCCATGAACTCCCACCCCAACCCCAAGAAGGTCCTTGTCATTGGAGGAGGTGACGGAGGAGTTCTCCGTGAGGTTGTCAAGCACGAGTGTGTTGAGGAGGCTATTCTCTGCGACATTGACGAGGCTGTCATCCGTCTCTCCAAGCAGTACCTCCCCCACATGGCTGCTGGATTCGAGCACCCCAAGACCACCGTCCACGTCGGTGACGGATTCAAGTTCCTCGAGGACTACAAGAACACCTTCGATGTCATCATCACTGACTCTTCCGACCCCGACGGACCCGCCGAGGCTCTTTTCCAGAAGTCTTACTTCGAGCTTTTGAGCGCTGCCCTCAAGGTATTTTTACCTGCTCAGTTGCGACCATGATACAGGTGCTGATATATGTTACGTCATAATAGGAGGGTGGTGTCATCACTACTCAAGGTTGTCAGTACCCCCTTTTCCTTATTGTTTTTCATCTTTTTCGGGCCGTATCTCTTTCTTTCAGCGATGGTCGTGTTTCTGGGGGGTGACGTACTCAATATGAGAAGTCTCAGCTTCTTCCGGACTACTGATTATCCTGGATACCCAGACAATAATTTCTGTTTTTTTTTTCAGTCTCCCCCCTTAACTATTTTAAGTTCGCTTGCTTACCGTAATGTTTGCTCCAGCGTACATGAAATCGACATTATACTCCGCATCCCCCGAAACCACCTGCTTCAGCGCTGCAATGCTTGAGAGAAACCGCAACTTGCTATCCCACCGCTACCCCTCTTATGGGTAATATCCGCTGACTATATCTTCTAATAACAACAGCCGAGAACCAGTGGCTCCACCTTAAGCTCATCACCGAGCTCAAGAAGTCTTGCCGTGAGGTCTTCCCCACCGTCGAGTACGCCTACACCACCATCCCTACCTACCCCTCCGGACAGATTGGATTCATGGTCTGCTCCAAGGACGCCAACCGCGACGTCTCTAAGCCCCTTCGTTCCCTTCCCGAGGAGGAGGAGAACAAGCGTTACCGCTACTACAACTCCAAGATCCACGAGGCTTCTTTCGTCCTCCCCAACTTCGCCAAGTTGGCCCTTGCTTAAATGCATAATGGATCTCGTTGGTTATAGAATACGGATTTAAAAAAGTTGTTTTTTATTCTTTGTTTTGAATTGGGATTCCTTTTTTTTGTAGCTTGATAGAGGTTCAATGTGATACTTCATGCTGGATTTGCGGCAGTGGGATGTTTACTGTGTGATATTATAAATCGTGCCGATGTTATTATTACGTTTGATGTACTAATGTAACCCCTACGTACAACAAAAAGGCAATACAAATACAAAGGAGGGTTTAATACTTGTACCAGAGGAAGTCACATCCCCCAGTTCTCAGTGAGCTACACAAGTTGATCCATAAGACGCACCTTTGTAGCTTACCTCCCAGTCCTCGGCCGCGTCAGCCATGCTTGGTCTGGCCCATTAATCTCCGTAAAAAGTCAAGAATTACCTTGTAGATACCGATATTTCAACTCCGAATCCTCCCATCCCCTCGTGGTGTTCAGCCATCCCATACTACTCTTATTCTCCCGCGATATCACTCGCATTCAGGTATCTCAACTTAACTTAACAAGACATAGCAGAACATAGCAAGACGCAGCTCAACATACTACATCCCGAATTAATACATAATCGATAATCGAACGAGAAACGGATTCAAGATATTATAAGGTTTGATATTATGATTTCGTGATTCATGGGAAGTTGCTATTGATGCAGATAGGTATGTATTGTCTGTGGATGATAGGGACTTCAAACCAAAAGCAGCAGTAGAAAAAAAATGAAGGAGACACAGAAAGCAAAAAAAACTACAGTATCCGGGATTCCCGTCTGGTCACCCACGACAGTACTAGCCGGACGATATCATGCTTAAATAGCGCAGAGCGGACGGGATGCGTTGTATTCATGATTCTATGACCGTAGCTGAAAATGTAGTTACCTTAAACTTTATATTGACTAAGTTTTACTGTAATACATTCCGGAGGTTTCTCTCTGAATACAAATACATAGACAGCGTTATAAGGCTGATGCCCGAAGGATTAAGGGCAGTACTATCAAAAATCCCCTATTTCTAAAGTGATCCATAGATACAAGAATAAATACAGGTTTATGCATCACCCCCTTCTATTGCCACCAGATTCACCATCCATGCACAGATCCATCATTCGGAACTCCTACTAAAGTTTTAATCAATCCAGGAATTTGGGTTTCATGACATTCTTACCATCTCTGAGAATATTCGCTGACCTTGTGCTAATGTTAATGGACTTTACAAATGGTGCTGGTGGGGAGTATGATCTTGAAATATACATAAAAAGCGAAAGGAGGCAGGATGTAAATCACATTACGTATTGTCAGCACCATATCACCTGTTATCAATAACGGAAATATCATAATACTCATCAAAGTTTAAACCAGGCTGCGGCCTGAGAGAAACTTTGTATGGTATGACCGGTATCTCTGTAGACTGTGACGGTTGGTGTTAGATAAATCATGATTTGCGGCGGGTGACGGCCTGATGAGTTGATGTTGAGTTGAGGAGAGAAGCTGTAGGATAGATTTTTCATTGCTGGGAATTGGTACTTCGTTACTGCGGCATTGAGGTTGGGATAGAAGTTCATTGTTGTGTGGAGATGGTTAATTCCTGTGTCCTGGAGATGTTTGGGGTTGTGATCTCAGCTATGAACACTGATTGCTAGGAATATTTGTTGTCTTTTGTGTTCTTTATTCGCTGTATGCACTACGGAATTACGGATTGGGAAAAGAGGAAAAGAATGGTATGTATTTTAAATAGGATAAATTAAAGCATGAGCAGTGTACTCAAGCACTGTTGTAGCTTGTGTTCTCAGTGCTTGATGGGACTCACCGCCTTTTCTGTGCTTTTCATGCGCCCTACATGACTGAGTATTCCCGCAGTATTGAGAAATTGGAGAAGTCCGGAAAGTCTTCTAGGGCCCGGCCTTGAATAGAAGAATGTTGATTCTTGTGTTTTTATTTTTCTTGTTTTCTCTTACCTTGATAAATCTAGCTTTAGATTGCTTGAACTGGATTGACACATTGTTGAGAATGGGCATTTTATGTTATTTTTGTTGTTGGGGTAGAGGGGGAGGACGGGGGGATGGGTAGGGGGATGGTTAAGATATGTTAACCTTTGAATACTATTGCTTATCACTATGTTCAATACTGAAAGGCTCGCTTTCTCCAGAACAGGACTCATTTGTCTACTTCTGGAGGGGTGGGACATTAGGGGGCCTTTCTACGGTTTCCTGTGAAAAGCTCGAAGGAGTTGCGAATACTATATATTTTGGTCTTCAAAATCTCATACAGTCTTAATTACTGGGGGGGGTTACTAAACTATGATATTTTACTGAAAAGCTCGGTTCAATAAAACCAGTCACAGTGTGAGCAATTCTAGATAACCAAACATCGAACCCTATCAATAATGATACCTTTCCCAAATTCCTGCCGTGCATTACACACACATAAGGCTTTCCCATGTTGGAATTCCCATTTTCGGTACTCAGAGTGCAAGCCATATCAGCCGCCAGCGTCCATGTACTCTTATTTACCCGCACCATCTCCCGGGTTCTCAAAACATCACAAAAGTCTAGGCACTCTCAGAAGTCGGGAGAAAATAAGTCTACGGTCCATATCAGTGCATCAAGAATCTCAATGAAAATATAAAAAATCAAGACCTGGATATTTACTGCGCCCACCACTCGGCACTCGCACATTTTACCCAATCCACGGCTCACCGGTTCACCGCAACATTCTCCAACTCCAACTTCAATTCAAACACCAGTACACGTGACATTTCCAAATACTTTTTCCCCACGCATCTTTCATACCTCATATGTCGTCATCTCTGACACAGTAACCCCCCCCACCCCCCCACACACACACACACCACACACACGGTTATCATATCCCATGACTCCCACGCTCCCACAAACACCTTCCTAAGTATCATGAAACGCAACTCACAGTTACAGCTTTGTTTCATAGGGCTTCGGCTTGACAAACCGAGATATACATAATGATCTACTTAGGGATGAGGTTGCGTAAAGTGTAGTTGCTTAATTCTAGGATTGTGATTCATACGATACCCGCGGACCGGTGTAGGAGAAATTTTGGTAAGCGAGAGCGAGAACGGAGGTTTTTTTCCTTCTTTTTAGATAATGTGATTGCGGAGGTATGTTTGTATTATCTTGGATTATTGGCGTTGATGGTTTTTAGCTATGAGATAATAGTATAACTACTGATAGTTTGGAGGGGGTTGAGGATGGTTGAGGCTATGGGATACGTATAATAACAAGATTTGGAATCATAAAACCTGAAAGATTTCGTCTAGACAACTCTTTGTTGAAGTTACAAAGAATAGATACGTATCATGATATCCATTTATAAAGTTGATGATAGTTAATTATCCCGTATTCGTGATTTACCGTTCATTTGACCAAGTCCAACCCGCGGTTTTCTACGGATCAACTTTACCTCACGCCCAGGCAAATTACATAGTCAACATAACAATCGCATACAGGCAACCCCCACTCTTCTCAATCCATTCCAACTGCCGATCGAAATTTATATCTACCCGATACAAGTAACCATATCATACGTCATACATCATGAATCACGATCTCCCAACACTCCCCCAGTTCCCCTGTACATTACGTCGCAACTTTTCAACCCCCCACGCAGCCAACTCCCAATATTCCCCGGGGTATCTAGCTGGTTATAACCAAGACAGTCCAATGATTCAGACAGGAATTCAACATGGAAACCTACTGGACGACGGTGCCGCCTATGCCTTTGGGATCCGAAACAAATCCAAACAAAACCATCTTCACCATCACAATACAAGGAATACTACCCAAACGCAACTCCCCGCCATTACCTACCCTCCAATGTGTATGATATCAACTCCACTACTTCAAATGATTCCGCTTCTGATGATACCGCCCTCCAACGACGCCGCCTCCTACATATCCCATCACGGTCTCCGCCGTCATCTCACCAACCTGCGTACCATCCCCACCCACATCTATCTGTTCCTGTCACAAAACCACCAAAAATTAATACGATGGTATAAACAACACCGAATAAATAAGAAACGGAAATCATATATCCCGCCCCCCGAGTTTTCTTCAGCGGCTTGGATGGGTTAGAAATGATTCTGTGTGCCTTTGTTGGAGGGGTAAAGAACGGGTGAGGGAGCTTTTGGGGGCATGGTTGGAGAGGGTAAGAAAGTTGCGGGATCGAGGGAAAGGGGGGATAAGGATACGGAGGGATAAGTTGAGGGGAAATAGTTATCGCGGGGGTTATTGAGTTGCTGTTGGCGGTGAATAGATTGGTGAAAGTGGGAAAGAAATTACGGCGTGTAGCGAAACGGATAAAGTTCAGAATAATCGGATTAATCATCACTGTTCTTCTCGTCATCAACACCGGTATACAAATTACCAAACCGGTATTACTCGCCACCGGTATCTGGATTAAATTCACCACCATCCGCTCCGTCATCTCGACTTTACTTCTAATTAATCACACCATGGAATTAATCACCCATAAATCAATCTCCATAAACAATACCTGCACTACCCTAAACGAAAAAATCTATACCTTCGGCCGTCCTTATATCCTCGCTGGTATAATCTACCTCTTAACAACCATTCAGGGCTGTGATTAAACTTCTCCAGCAACTCGTACGGCTAGATAAACTGAAGAAACAACAAATTCCTTCCTCTTTACAAACCATGGAATCCCCCACTCCCATGGTATCCTGCACCTCTATCGGGACAACATCACCTTACTCATCAATCTCAACCCTCTTCACATCAACAGCAAATCTCTTGATCTCAAGTGCATCTTCAATCAAGGAAGTGATAATAAAACCGAGGATGTTACTGCCAACGTATAATGATACGGAATCTAGAGGGGGAAAAAATACTAATAGTATGTATGATATGTGGATGGTTTTTATTACTAGTCGGAGGATGGAGAGGGGTAGTTGCTGTTGGGGAAGGGGAGAGGGATAGACGGGGTTTGAGTATGGTTGTATGAGATCTGCAGTGTGAGGTTGCGTGGGAATGGTATGAATTGTGGGTCGTTTTTAGGAGGGGATTTGTGGGTGATTTTTGGGGGAGTTTGGAGTCTGGTTTTGTTGATTTTTTGCTGGGTTTTGTCATGTTTGTGCTTTACAATTTGTACATAATTATTTTTATTATCAATACTGATGGTATGTAGCTAATTAATCCTTTCAAACTTCCCTCGCTTATGAAGTTACAATCCATCTAACCCGAATCCCCCACAACAAAAATCAGAGCTAAACAAACCTCCCCCATAAAACCCAAATTTCAAACTCCAAACCCCGAAATTAAATCCCGAGCTCAATTCCCGATACCGATACCAACCAACTTCCAAGAAAAAAAATTTCTGGAACACAGATCCGAAACATCAACTCGGGACGGATAGTGTAGGCAGCTAGGTAGTAGGTAGGTATCTGTAAGTAGGGTACCATATATATGTTACACGGCAAGCGGGCCGAATCTCATGGGTGCACCAAGCTATCTATCCACCCGAGAAGCACAGGATATATGAAACTCGGCCGAAGTCGATACGAATACGGGATAAATAGCAGTACGAGTTAGATATGAGTTAGATACAGATGACGACGACACGGAGGAGCTTTCTGGAAGTTCTTTTTTTTTTCTTTTTTGTGGGTACACATATGTGCTTTACTTACGTGGTACGATTACGTACTTGGTATGTAACTTTACTTGGTATGCAACTTGGCAATATGCAACTTCCAACATCACCTCTCGCGCGCGGCTGTTTGAGATTTGTTGATTTTATGTGTTTGAACCTGTTTGTGTGTTTTATCTAAATAATTATAATCTCCAGTTCTGTGTAACAACCTGTAATGGAAAAGATCTGCGAACCAGGATATGATGGCCAATGGTGGTTTTGTACCGCGAACGAAAACCTGGCACTAGAAGCACCTCTGATGCATCTCTGATGCATCTCGGCAACCTTCGCAATCACACCAGGTTACCCGGATCGCGCAGTAACCAATAGGGATTGCAACGAAGCGAGGTGGGAACTGAGCAGTGGCCGAAAACCGGTTTTTGAGGTCGATGGCATTCCAAATGTTTCTTGCACTTACAGACGTCGCAATTCTGCTTGGGAAAGTAGCAGGGCGCTCGCATTGCAGTTGGCATCTATAAAATAAGACGATTCCACCGTCCATTTTGAATCCTGTAGCCACTGCTTGATGCGACTGCCGTATAAAAAAAAAGGTGGGTTTTTACCTATGGTAACATGCTTTCCCCAATGCTTCTTCTTGAAAACAATGAACTGACGAGCAGTAGCATGTGAAACAGAACAGTAACAGGTAAAAAGGTGAGTTACACCCGTATTAACATACTTTTCCCGCTGCTTTTTCTGAACTACAACGAAACTTATCTAACATTCAGGCCAGAAACATTGCCGATGGGGGCTGGAGGGAAGCTCTTGAGGAAACATTCTCAGTAGGTTTGTATATTTTCTTAGTCTTGCGCTCTTTTCTTTCTCTTTTTCTTTCTCTTTTTCTTTCTCTTTTTCTTCTCTTTTTTCTGTCTCTTTTTTCTTTCTCTTTTTTCTGTCTCTTTTTTCTTTCTCTTTTTTCTTTCGCTTTTTTCTTTCGCTTTTTTCTTTCGCTTTTTCTTTCGCTTTTTTCTTTCGCTTTTTCTTTCGCTTTTTTCTTTCGCTTTTTCTCTTTCACTTTTCTCTTTCACTTTTTTCTTTCGCTTTTTGCTTTCTCTTTTCTTTCTCTTTTTTTCGTCATACCGCAAATGTACATATATTGAAATAAATCAATTTTTGAAATCATATAAAAAATATCGGGCACATGTTTTCAGATATATCTTGAGGAAATGTCACCTTGAACGTGTATCGAACGTTCTTTTGATATGATCCAGTAAACATTGAAAACAACTGCAGTGACTCAGTTAGAGATATGGAGTTTAAGATTCTTTATGTTTGTTGTACTTATACTTATGGAGAACTTACAAGCGGAACATTCTTTCTTTTTTATTTTCATTCTTATTTTCATTGTCATTGTCATTGTCATTCCTTTTTTATTCTTATTCTTATTTCTTATTCTTATTTCTTATTCTTATTTCTTATTCTTATTTTTTATTCTTATTTCTTATTCTTATTTCTTATTCTTATTTCTTATTCTTATTTCTTATTCTTATTTCTTATTCTTATTTCTTATTCTTATTTCTTATTCTTATTTCTTATTCTTATTTCTTATTCTTATTTCTTATTCTTACTTCTTATTCTTACTTCTTATTCTTACTTCTTATTCTTATTTCTTATTCGTACTTCTTATTCTTATTTCTTATTCTTATTTCTTATTCTTACTTCTTATTCTTACTTCTTATTCTTATTTCTTATTCGTACTTCTTATTCTTATTTCTTATTCTTATTTCTTATTCTTATTTCTTATTCTTATTTCTTATTCTTATTTCTTATTCTTATTTCTTATTCTTATTTCTTATTCTTATTTCTTATTCTTATTTCTTATTCTTATTTTTATTCTTATTTTTTATTCTTATTTTTTATTCTTATTTTGCATTTTCATTCTTATTTTCATTCTTATTTTCATTCTTATTTTCATTCTTATTTCATTCTTATTTTCATTCTTATTTCATTCATATTTTCATTCTTATTTTCATTCTTATTTCATCTGGCCACGACCACGAAGAGCTCTTTTGCTTCAGGAAGCCAAGCTTATTGCTTGGGAACAATTCCCTGTGGCTGATTAATCTGCGATTCAATGTTTAGATCAATTGCTACAAGTGTTAATGGTGAAGGCGACCGATTTTGATGGGGGCATTCTCAACACTCGGGGATTTCACCAGGTAACTCCCATGCTTGAAGGGTCAGTCTGTGGGTGAAGTTCTACATTTTGAATGCTACGGTCGTTAGCCCCAGTTCAGGCTGCCGCTAATCCTGTATACTCAGGTCAGATTGATTGCATCGGAGACGGCTGCGAACACAAGGTTTCACTCTAAATTCTACAGCATTAAGTCGAATCTTTGGAAAATATCTCTTCCTGTCGGACGTATTGTCAAGTTTAAATTTGCCTGCTTAATGATCGTTTTTGAGCACACTCGAGAGATTCTTAGATAAATTCAAGGATATTTCCGTACAAGCATTCTGGAGGCAAGGGTTTGTTTTGAAAGACCACAGAAAAATCAAAATGAGAAAAAATTGCTCAAGTTGGCTAGAAATATACATTTTCTTATGAATGCATCAATGAAGACAACATAATACGTAGCACCGTGATCCGATGCCCTCATGGAGTACTGAAGTTCTCTATGAGAACCCTGCATACTAGATAATATTTTTCGCCTCAACGTCGGAACTACCTGTAGCCTCTATCGGAGTCCTTCTCTGTTAAGAAGACACCGTTCGACATGTGAACTCATGAACTGACCTACACACCCGTGCCTAAGGATGGCGGCGCGTCAGCGCCGCCATCCTTAGGCACGAGTAAGAGACTATTCCTGATCATGGATGAAATAGAAATTTTAAAAAGCGATTCATTACGAGCAGAAACATTATTTAGCCTACCCAGAATAAATTTTGCCTTTCAACCACCGTTCGCTCTATAAATTGTCGAGTCAATTTCGATTCCCATTCACACGGCCAATTTCACAACTTTTAACAGCCGTGAAGAACTGACGTTGGATTGCATCACCATTCATCATCTCAAAATTACACAAGTATTTTCTCGTGTCTGACGGATGCAACATGCACGGTTGGTAGTTTTAGAGGACAATGCTGATTTTACCACTGGAAATATTGGTTATCAAAGACCGCTTCTGCTTAGCGAATGAATTTTTATTCTATAGATTATATATCTAAATCCCAGGTTACTTCAAGCTGCCATAACTTCCCTCTGCAGCGCCATACTTAATCATTTTTTTTTGTCATTTCACTAGGAACATTTGACAGGCTCTTCTGTGCATGCGATGCGCCTGCATTATAAAGGTTGTAACAGAAACGGGTTCGGTACTAATCAGCACTTTACACCTAGTCCCAAGCGACAACAATGGCGACAGATTGTAACTGTGGAGGCCGGCCGAAGGCCGGCCACAAAGCACACAATCTCTTGTATATATATAATCTTCAATGGGTTGGATTGGGTTATCATGGCTAAAAAAACAACAAAACTTATACCTAAGGTCTTGTGACGGTCATCTGAAGAGACAAAAACAAAAAGAAATAAAACACTCCGCCATACAGTCTGTGTAACTTTTTATTTCTCGCTTGGCGTTGGAACTACAGAAGACGAACAAACAAACATTCCAACCCCGCAACCCGCGGTTCAAAATCTTTCATTAACATGATATATACACGAACACAAATAGATAAATAACATCAAATGTTTATGCATAATTACAAAAACAGAAATATGCTCATGGGAATACGCCACATGACAATACAATGTATACGATCAATATGATACCCAAACTCTTCTGCTATGTACACTACATATCATCATAAATTCCTTAGAACTCAAATTTACCAGGTAGATATTGATAAAGAATTCGACTGCAGATGTAACTCCGTAACCCCGTATTGATACTGTGGTATAATAAGCTTATGCTTAGATACATGAAATACGAATGTCGTGATAATAAGGCCAGGGGATTGTAATACGGCTTGAGAGCTGTATACGTATCACAAGTTGAAACCTGAAACATGACGGCCGAGTAGTTTCAGCTTTCTGATTTCCAGAGATCTTTGAGGATAGTAGAGGGGGGGGGGGACTCGGTGCCCAATAGCGGCTTAAAGCTATACTTAAAGTGAACTGGGAATTGGTTTATGTTGATTCTGTATGACAATTGCCAATGAGCTATAACACTCGAGATACATTACAGTGGGAGGATTTTGTAGTAATGTTTTGTATTGGCTTAGCGGGACCACTCCTACATGAAAGCGCCTCGCTAGCTTCAATCGGTAGAGCGTCAGACTCTTAATCTGAAGGTTGCGGGTTCGACCCCGCGTGGGGCTTTCATGTTTTTATTTTTATTGGTTCCGTTAATTCCTTACTTGAGTCGAATAGCTTTTCTCTTCGTCTTTCCG
>JAJJXM010000170.1:0-24991 GCA_024516155.1 Pyronema omphalodes | reverse complement strand
CTTTCTTTCTTCTATACGGATAGAGATATAGATACATAACCGGATTCACTGAACAGGTCTGTATGTATGTAAATTATAATCTGTATCAACTTTTTTTCTTCACCGGCAGCTGTCGACTCCTACTAAAGATTCCCGTAGAAGCACAAAAGCTCTATGTACATATGTAGTCTGTAGATCTTCCGACGCGCTTCATCCATCTCTACATAAACTTCAGCACGTTTTTTCGCGCGATTTTGGCAGCCGGTGAGCGCCGCGAGTAACTCTAGTCTTTAGACATAGAAGCTAGAAGCACCTGTCAGTGCAAAGTGCAACGTGCTCATAGTTTAGTCTATGTAGTTAGTCCATCGTTCCGAGCTTCCGGATAAGGCTTTATTGCGATGTGCAAACGCCTTGAAATTTTCGAAATTTTCCTTAGATACGGCCGGCCGTATGTACAGATGAGAAATTTTTACGAATGGAAGAAAGAAATTGAAGATCGGAAGGAGATAAAGAAACGGTTGATTAATGTAAGTAAAGGCCACGTGTGGGCGGTTACACAACGTGGTTGTATATATCGTGCAGATACATACATCAAACACGTGCCGGCTTCGGTGTATGTACATATGGAATGGTCGATTGTATGTAGATGGAATCTGAGCTCGTAAGATGAACTTCAGATAATCTTGAGATGAAATTACGTGGACTAAGCAGGGTTTTGGTGTAGGAAAAAATTATCGGAAATGTCAAAAAGTACTCCTCCGGGTGGGCTTGAACCACCAACCTCCTGATCGCAGATGCATGATCTTAACAGTCAGACGCGCTAGCCAATTGCGCCACGGGGGATTGTTGATAACGCGAATGTTTAGTCATTCTATAACGCATAATTCTCTTCAAAGCAATTGTCACATGGTGCGATTTGATGATGACGCCATGACAGTGGCATGAAGTTAAGTTTTATATATAGACTGTAAACATATTCCATCATAGACAATCTTAAAGTTCCTGATATAGCACCATACATCAAGGTTACTTCTGTATCAATACGTAAGCTCGATTGACAAGGTGAAGATGTTGAGTAATACTTCTCTCACTCCTTCCACGACAAGACAACGCGGCAGCCCCACATCAACTTTGGTTAACATACGTAGGATCAACGCCATCTGATTGATCACTAAACCCCCATACCAGGGTATCTATGTACAGCTTCTAGAAGCCCCGCATAATTACTTTTGTTTTTCAATACCAGAATATCCTCATACTTGCTTCTTTTCAGCCTTCGGCTTTATCGGCCCCGAATTTTCGCTTACATATATATGTGCATCGTGCCATCCATAAAAACTTGGAAGTGGAAGAGACTCAAGGACCAAGGTTCTTCGGATATATGCTCGCTACTTCTCACTTATCGCCGAATTAATAATACATAGTCGATCTAGAAATACTATGAACGCCGGTTGCGGATCGGGTATGTAGAATTGAAATAACACTGTTGGTGTGAAAGAGTGGAAGCTTCTCGATACCCTGGTACTGGCATCTTGTTATCCATAGCGGGGTTGAAGCTTGGTTTAGTGGGAGATAGTAAACACCATGGCAAGGTTTTTGAGGTCTGAAGGTGAATAGGTGAAACATTCTGTGGGGTTGCAAAGAGCCGAATGCTTACTTGGATGTGGTAGGGCTAAACCTAGTCATGGACTATCACACATTTACTCCATATTTTCGGTTGTTGAATTCTCTACGTAATTCATTCATCACTCAGGCGCTACATGAATAAGTTTGATTTTCTTAACAATATATTGCCACTAAGCTGCAAAAACTATTCTTCAATAGCCTTGTGTATTCAAAAGTTTTAGTTCCTTCCTCTAAATCCAGTCCAATCGCCGTCATCTATCTACGTACATGTATTCAATTGCACCCATAATTAAAAGCCTTACACATCTGGTGAATATCCACAGTAAACTTTAGTGACTTACTACGATCAACGGCAGACCTGTGATCATGACTCACATAGCCACCGAAGAAAACTAATCCTCAGAACCTCCTCAGAATACGGTGTGATATATCATGAACTTCCCCCGTATCATGTTTCTACCAACTCGTTTGATATGTAGTAGCAACGAATCATGGAAGAGCATTCAACAGATACTGTAATGGCAAAGAAATGAAGAGTGATGCGCGAAGTTAGAAATTGATTTTGTGAAGAACACGAATCACGAGATGTGGAGGACTGAATGAAATCAGCGGAGATTCTTAATGGTGGCCGGTAACCACGTAAGAAGAGGATGGCCGAGGTATCGAAGAACACGACTAGTAATTTGTAACTCCAAGCACCGCAACGCGAAGTTAGTGAGAGATGTCTTTTGCAAATAAGATGAAGGACACATGGGAGGAGGATGGAGAAAAAAACAAGAAGGAGAAAAACCAGAAAGAGTAACATGATAATGTGAGGTGAAGACACGGTGGATCTAGAGGAGATGTACTGGTTCCATCCATGGAGATATTGCCATATGGATGAAAGGGAGATTTTGGGGTAGAAAGAGTGATAGAATCCAGTCGGTTCATAGGAAATGGCATCAGTCATAGCTAATATACTATCTGTAAAATTTCCGTCGTTGGTGCGGTCGCGAGTTGTGTGAAGTGTCACAGCTGGGGAGAAAAAAAAAGAAAAGAAAAAAAATGAATGCATCCGTCGGGAATCGAACCCGAGCCAATTGCTTGGAAGGCAATTATGATACCATTTCACCACGGAAGCTTGTAGTACCTTATAAATAATAACAATATGGACATCGTATCAATGCTGAATAGGTACCTATTTAGGTAAACCCCCCACTGCTATGAGTACTGTTATATCATGAATTCATACAGCTACTGCCTTAGAGGTACTCGAATAGCCACACCACTCGAGGATTGTTAGACAATTGCACTCGGAGCGCTTCTTATCCCAATAGATTGATCACGATGAGTCGAACTCAATCAGAATGAGAAACTGGCTTACTCGCGCATTGATCGACGATGAACAATTATCCTTAATTAACCAAGGCATGGCTGAACTGCCTTAACTATTAAACTGGTGGTTGCATATTCCCAAATTTGTCGTCTGTAGCCGTGTACGGAATATTTACATCTCACTTTCTGCTACACAGCGATAGTCGACCCATAGTGAATCACTCATTCCAAAGATGCATTCGTGTGTCAATGCGTCGATACGTCTTCGAAATCTCAGAACCCGAGATACCGCATACTGCTGAGCACAGTTAAAATCTGCAGTCAGCTTATAAAGGCTCCAGATTGGAGGGAACGGTGAATCTTAGGGGTTGATGTGATAATAAGTTGTATATAGAAGAATCAGGATTCTGTGCTTAAATATCCAACCCCCCTCCGATATGTTCGATAGAAAAATCCTATTTCCCGTAATGAAAGTGTATCATCCCGGTGTTGATTTTGTTGAAGCGGTATGTTTTATTCTCTTTGCTGTTCCTTCGAATTTCTCTTGACATGATTACCTGTTACTATTTACCGACATCGTCTGAATGCCTTTGAGTATATGCTTATACTACTGTTATGATCTCTTGTTTATTTCGCCATTTCAATTATTCTTTTTATTTCATGTGGAATGTTTAGGCTGATAAAACACTCTTGTTATTTCTATCCCCAATTATAGAAACTTCCGGATTTTAAGAATCGCATAAACGACTTTATCGCCGCGTTGTTTAATAAGATAAGCACGAATCCACGAAAAAATGGCAGACCGCTCGTAATGATATGCTCATCTTATGTATCTACAACAGGGTCAAGTACTACTTTCATAGCATCCGGTATCACAAGTTCTCCGTTTATGTGAGTAATATCCCATGACCACCACCGAAAAGACCCACGCCCCCTACATTCCAGAGAATCACTACACAGAAAAACTATAGGACTGTATTCTTCTAAATAGCTAACTATCTCTCGGCGCTATATGTATTGCATAGACGAGCCCAGCCCGATTCTCTCAATCGTCAGCCAATCCTCCGCCCACCTCCCATTCAGTGCTTCCCACTCTATGCATTATCACACTCGCAGTTTCAGACAAAACATAAATTTCTGAAAAACTTTTACCTATAATTTAAATCCTCAACACAAAATCAAGCCAATGCTTTCCTGGTGTTCAATTGAGGGCAATTTGTCCGATCCGGTTGGGGGCTCCTATATTTATTGACACTGCATGCCAGAACTCGTGTTTCGTTTCTTGTATCTAAACTATACATGAATATTTGTAGTAATCTTATATATTGTCAAGAATGCGGTGTATATGGCATAGGTTGTACGATTCAAAAGGGGTGATGGCGGGCTCTTGAAGTCGCGTCGCTTGTATGCACAATTTCATGCCGCCTGGAAATGCACTGTGGGGATTTCTATTGATTATGTCCATCTTGCCTCAGAGTTTAGTCTGATTTCTGTTTAATCGTTGCTTAGGTTATTGGTTCCGGATGAGTGTTGAAGGTATTGCAAGCTTGGGTTACAGGGCAGGCCGAGTGAGCTTCCGTGAATCTTAATACAACACCACACATCATACGGCATCTAGGGATGGGGGACAGTGCTTACTTTAGCATCAATCATCATATCGTAGAATTAAGTAAAAATACTCGATGTAGTCAACTTAATTTAAATAGTGCTATATGAGAATTTGTGAGCACCAAAATATTGTGTTTCCAGAACATGTCACATGTGCGCATGAACTACAACAAACCATAAATTCAGTCATCAACCTTGCATCCAAACCCTCGAACCGCAGTGTCTGCAGGTTCCAAAATTTGTTGCAATTCAGAGAAAGTGGAGCCTTGTATGCGTAGTCTTTGATGAAGGCTGAAGACCCATCGGTGCCTGTAGGTATAGTCATATCTTGGACTTTAGAAACACAATTTACGAGATCTCAGTAGAACCAGTTTCCAAAACACATACATCTGCACTTGTAATAATTCGGAAGTTCAACTGTGACATAGATCAAGAATCTTTGCTTAGCAAATAAGTACTTTAGCCCTCTACAGAGCCCCTTAATCCTGATCAGCCCCACTCCTTTTTGATCTGCGCTTGGCTTATAGGACGATTGACTACCATCTCATATACTCAAATGATCCAAAAGGAGTCTTCCGAGAATGATTTGGAAAGCTTGATAAACCATTCTGGCTTTGGCGGGGTTTTTATTCTATGGTCATGTCATCGATGTTTGTAGTTTGAATATTTTGGATCCAGAAAAGAGCCTGAGTTCGTGTGTTATCAGTGCTGGATCATGAGGGCACCATACAGGAGGAGAGCAAACCTGGCGAGCCGGTATCAAAATTGAAATTTTAATCCGAGATTGTCGAACAGAGCTTCGGCAGTATCAGTTTCATGGATGCTCGTATTAGCCGTGCCGATTCGGAGTCTCCGAGCTCCAGCTATATACTCGCCAAGATTTCAACCCTTTCCTCGTGGAGGATTCCATGCAATCGGCTGGGTACTTGCAGAGCTAATAAAACGAGTGATCCAACCGAGGATTTATCAAAGTGCGAATTATACCGGGCGCACAATACTTAATAACCGCCGAGTATATGGATACACAGAGATATATATTGCCCGTTGCCAAGACGCGGGAGGCGCATATAACTCTCCGATGTGCAATGCCATGTCTAACCTCAGTTGACAGCGGAGACATCCCGAACATCCTAAACATCCTACGCCATTATTTCCATCCCAATTATATCTTTCTAATGTCAATCCGCCTCCTTAAGCCTCCTTGAAATCTTATTGAATGTCTTAAATTACTAACAACAGCAGCCGGTAACCGGATAAATCCCACGTTTATATTTATCAAATCTACGGGATGCATATGTCAAGTAATAAGTGCGCATCGACAATCCCAAAACCGTGTCATTTCTATCCATGTTCTGAAACGATGCATCATCGGTTTGTAGATTAAACTGGATTTCTAGATTCCTCCTGTTGACTCAGGGCTCATGGTTTTCACCGGGTGTGTATGTATAACTCAACTCTGTCCAGCCCAGCTTCGGTGTGCGCACATTGCATAATTTTATGCACCATATACATATAAGTCATCGCTAGGCATACTCCCATACCTTGACCTCCCAAACTACCAGCTTACGGCAGCAATACGTATTACAAGGCCCAGGCAAGGCTTAGTTAGTTAGCCAGTTAGTGGCTTAATTCGTATGCCCTATGGTTCGAACTTTGAACTTTGTGAGGCACAGACATACACAGACAAACGTCATGCGAAAAAAAAAACCCCAGCCATATATAGCAAACCAAACAAGCAATCTGCACTGTACTGTGGCATGGCAAACGTCTCGCTCTCGCTGAGAGAGCGTCCATCGTGAAATTTGAACTATGTTTTGATGCTGTTTCGACTTGGCTGTTTGTGGAAAGATGGGTATGTATAATCACCCCACTCCTCGCCCTGCCCCCCCTTCCCCCCACTTATGAAGTTCTTGCAAGTCACAACGAACTATGTATTGCATTCACCGAGAGCGTTGGAACTAAAGACTCAGAGATCTTCCTACTATATACAGACTAGTGGATGCGGAATATCGTCCCGGGATTGAAGTCTACAGACGTGTAGAGCTGCCACAGCAGGTTCATGGCCTTGTTTTATGGCTGAAGAAGGCAAAAGGTAGTATGCAGAAACACGCAACTTGCCGTTGATATGGTTTTCGATTGTCATAACATAACGCTTATGAGTGATGTTTTTGGATTAGCAGATATCAACGTCTGGTTAAAGCAGTACATAAACATATTCAAATTCAGCATCTCGAAAAAAAAAAATCGTTAATTATGTCATTCCGTGTAAGCGGGTATACCTAGGATATGGTCCGCAGCTGTGCCACCGCGTCTGAAATCCGTCGCATTGTAATTTTGTACCGCCAGCCCCACCCAAGTAGTTTGCATGGAAGTGTCCAAAGATGGTCCATTGCGTGTGTCAATTCTTTGGTCTACGTTGATCACTTTTCACCTTTACATACAGTTCATCTGAGACCCCCAAGCTATCCTTTTTTCTATTTTTGACAGTCCGGGTTATGGTTACTTCCCAACTGCCCTGCCCGAATGGCCGACTGCCGTGTGCACGCAGTTCGTTGCCAAGATTTTTACAGGTTAGGGTTTACATACCACGATGCCCTTCGTCCTCGTTGTCTTCGGAGATTCGGGGCCGCTTTTTCGAATCCCGGTCAGACCCGGCTCCAGCCTCTAACACCTTCTCAGGGTCCGTTAACATCCACCGTAGGAACGAAAAACCTAAATTCGGAGCGGTAGAGATGCCGTCGTTTACTTATCACCTAAAATTACCCGAGTGGATTAGATGAAACGATGATATCGTTAGCAAAATGGACCTCATCACCGGGAAATTTTACTGGACAAAGAGTTTTCCATTTCATCCGTTCGTCGTCTCGACGTCGGAGTTTTTCGAAGGTAGGACCCAGATGAGATGAGACGAGAAACTCCGACAACGATGCACATGCGAAAAAATCGCCGAAATATGTAAAGCTAGAGCTAGTTAGGTTTGGAACTGTGAAGGCACCTTGACCTTATGGAGACATTCGAGACCTTCCATAAACCATGCTGAAACACACCCCCGACGTCCTTTACTATGAGACATATGTATGAGACAGGATCCGCCCGCCGAAAAGGAAAGTTCTGATTTTACGGTCTTGGCTACTGTGCAGCTACTTGCTATATACAGAATTAACAGGAAGGTGGATTTCGAAATATCGATATCATATTTGATGAATCAGCTTCCTCTTCTCCTTCTTCTCAGGTTAGATCAATAGAGCCACGAAGTACCTCGTCATGCAATGCCGTGCAAGGAGAGACAACTTGATCTGTTCCCTTTTCGATGGGCGGATCCTGTATATTCACCGACTTTCATCAACCGTAGGCCCATAGACTTGTACTATTAACAATAGTCATCAACTATGAAAAGAATGATGTGCCCCTTGGATCTGGACTTGACTTCTGTGTGTACGATCGTGACCAAAGTGATTACATAGAGTACATACATAGTGACGGAGTTAATCAATTGTCCGCACCAAGAACGGAGCCCCCATAGAAAGCTGGAAATTGGGGTTTGTTACACTAGTTTCCATCAAAGTATCCACAACTCCCCTCGTCAAAAATTTGACGAGTGTTTTAGTTTCGGTCCGTTGCTTTTGTGGCACACCGAGGTTTTGCTCGGGGTCCATAGCGAGTGGAGATCCTAAAACGGCTTTTAAAATTAGCTTAGAGGTGGCATCGAGAAATGGCTTTAGCATACCATAGCAGAGGTACATACGTAGTTTACTCCAGCTCGAGCATAGGGCTACTCGAGATGAGCATCGCGGGTTTTCGGTTTAGACCTTTTATGTACCCGCAAATTATTAAACTGCGGCTCCGGTCAACGCTTACCCATGATCGTTGCGGAATTTATTTAGACTCCGATAGATACCATCGGGGCTTGAAGCGAAGGAGTAACGTAGTGCGGAGGCTGACTTTATTACAGATGTCTAGACAGGATCCACGATCCGGGCTTTCATTTCCTATTCCCACTGCTCTCTAGGCTTTGTGGATTCTGAACTAGGTCCCCCAAGGTTTCTTGGGTTCTTTAGATGGTTCCTGGATTCGCAACTTTATGGCATCGCCTTCAAAGTTCAAATCGGACCCCGGCACGCACGGATTCCTCAAGACTTTTCTGGTACTGCCGTGACGACGCCTCATCCTTTTTTTTTTACCTCTGTAAGGCTGTTGCTCTGTGCGACTGTTGTTCAGCAAAGATCAACGGCGCACATCCATTGTCGTCCAGAAGCATGTCGACGTAAAGTGGAAACTGCAATTTATAAGGGTCTTCTGAAGGAGTCGTAGCCTGGTAAAGACCCTGGGAGGTGCATGTAAGGTGGCGGGGCGGCGTGATGAATTCGCGGGAGGTGCCCCTTTGGGAAGTGGGGAGGTGCTATGCCATTGCATGTTTATCCCACTTATCCACACTCATGGCACACTTATAATATCTGGAGTGGTCCCTAGGTGGTTGTGAAATGTGAAGAACGTGAGAATTACGTGAATCCGAACAACTTGATTAACTCCGACGTTTCCTTACCATCGCGGCGGGCATCAGCAGGAGGTTTCCAAGGTGTGACAATCTTGACAGCAACGACAAAAAAAAAGTGCGAAGTTGCGAGGGAAGTGCGGGAGGAAGTGCGAAGGAATCGCGAAAGAATCGCGAAAAGAAGTGCGAAGGAACTGCAAAGAAGAAAGCGTGGGCAGAAGTGTTGAAAGTTTCGAAGGGTTGAAGTGTCGAAGCAGAAGAAGAAGGTTGATGAAGCATCAGTATCGCAGCTGAACAGCATCACATCACCCGCACATCGCATCCAACCCTGGCCAGCGCAGCGCACTCGACCCTCGACTGGACCCCCGACACAACTTCGATTTCGACTCGTCCTCGAATTAACCCCAAACTCGACCACTCAGACTACGAAATCTTTTTCTCCACAGCCGCTCCTCGCCTAACAGAAACCATTTCTCTGACCCGCCTCGACGGCTTCTCACATCGGCACTCCCACACAACCTACCCCGCCAGAACGGTGCAGCGCACTTTACCATCCGCATCACTTGCATTCGATATCTACATTCTTCACAGGTTTACGGCTATACTGGCAGGTCTCCATACTGCTTTTCCCCCTTCAAAAAAAAAAAAAACTGCAGTGCACGGAGCTCGAGTTCGAATCAGATCGCTTTCCGAGTCCAGTTACGCGGGTTGACATTTCAACGTACGCAACGACGCAAGACCGCACAGTTACCATCCACGCCACTGAAATTTGAAACCGGTCGTCTCTAAAAAGTGGTTGTAGTTGGGTTTTCGGTTTTGAGTTCACAGTTTCGTGCGAGACTTGAGCTAGGACCTCTCCAGGAACCTTGGAACGCCATTAGCAACGAACAGCTCTCTCAACGACCTACGACCCAGCTTAACCATAGCCAGGTCGACCATCAATAATACATCCTGGCTACCAGAAACCCGCCAGATAACAGGACTAGCGATTCCAGCGCCTGAACCTTCATTAGCCGGCACCGTGGCTCGCTTTTTCTTAAAAATGTGTATGGGTGGAGGGGGTGATGATGTCGAAACTAAACGGCATCATGAAATTGAAAAGCTCATCCGGCAAGATGAGAAGAGAATGACGAAGGAGGTCCAAACTGCTTCTTTTAGGTCAGTTGCGGCTGTTAAGCGCATGAGACATCGATCAGGCAGTTAATCGTTATTTAGGCGCCGGATAGAGAGTGGAAAATCTACCATTTTGAAACAGATGAAGCTTATCACGCATCTGGATTCTCCAAGAGCGATAGGTTGGTTTCTTTTGCTCTCTCTACGTCTAGTGGGATATGTGGTAGCTAACTAACATTTCATTATAGGGAGGATTATAAGGTTAGAATTAGAGCTCAACCCTCTCTTGATACCCTCATGATTAATGCCAATTTTAGGTTATTATTTTTGCAAATCTGCTGGACTCGATAAAGATTACACTCGAAGCCATGGAGCAGTTTGATATTACTTTAGATAACCCCCAGAATGAGGTGTGTAACCATGCAGACACCCGCATGTTAAATTTGTTTACATGCTAACTCAACTCACAGTTGGCGGTCGATCTTATCGTCCTGGACCGTGAGCTAAGCCGAGGTGAACCGTTTCCAAAGGAGTACGAGCAGCCTTTCCGCCGTCTATGGAGCGATAAGGGTGTTCAGCAGGCTATCAACAGAGGAAACGAGTTTTGCTCTTCATGACAATTTAATATAGTAAGACTATTTGCACACATCAGGAAATAGGAATAACATCTAACAAAAACATTCTAGCTTTTTTGATAACCTTGATCGTTTGTTCAGTCAAGGTTACCTTCCAAGTGATCAGGATATCCTGAGGTCACGATTGAAGACCACGGGAATTACGGAAACAGTATTCGATCCGGTACTCTAACCTACCGCATGTTTGACGTCGGAGGACAGAGAATCAGAACGGAAAAAATGGATTCACTGCTTCGAAGGTGTAACTGCTTTGCTATTTTTGGTAGCTATCAGCGGGTACGACCAGTGCCTAGTTGAAGACAAGGACGCGGTGTATGTAGCTATCCGTAATCTGCACTGGGAATTATGTTGGCTGATAAGCAGTAGAACCAAATGCAGGAAGCCTTGATGCTCTTTGAGAGTATTTGCAACTCTCAGTGGTTTGTAAAGACTTCGATCAATCTTGTTTCTGAACAAGATTGATCTGTTTTAAGCAAAAAATTGAAACATCACCGGTCAACAAAGTACTTTACAGACTATACCGGTGACCCCAAAAGACTTTCAAGCAGGCTAGCGGCTTTTTCCAGGAAAACTTCAAACGCCTCTGAATAGAAGTCCACAAAGGTTGGTACCCTGCACAGCTATCTAGGGTCAGACAAATACTGATAATTTAGGATGTCTATGTTCACTTCAACAATGCTACCGATACCAACCTCCTTAAAAAGACTATGGCCAGTGTCCAGGACATGATTCTCCAACAAAACCTGAAGACCTTTAGTACTGTAAGAGGCGACATCCTGATGCCATTAGTACGGAATATCAAAGAAGATCGTACCGTTCGGGTTTTAATTGGATATTGTAAATCAAAGGTACTAATGGGAACCTAGATTTACGTGATCCCAACCCGCGTTCGTCGTCTAGTTGGAGACAATCACCGCGAAAAACTTTTTCGATGATGTTGTCTTCTTGATACCATTCGTTGTTATTATGCATCTCGTTTATCATTTAATGCGCTTTATGTTCCAGCTTACGAATTTCTTCGGCTATTGTTATATTCGGGTTTTCAAATCTTTGTCTTTATCACGGCCTTGTCTCCGACTTGACGACGCGTTTATTACTTTCCTCCTCCTCCTACACATAGTTTCAAAACCATCATTTGGGCTTCTTTTTTTCTTACGTTTCTCTTAAAGGTAATATGGGCTAGGGAGGAGCGGTTATATGCATTGCCGACTCGGAGGTTTGCTTTTCTTGGGAGGACTGGGGTGCGGTTTGTTGTTGTTTTTTCTTTTGCACCTGTGTTTTTGCTTTTTTCGACCCATGTTCTTGGTTCATGCCGTTGTGTAAGGGTATAGTACTTTGTTTTTACTACTTTTGTCTGTGTTATATTTGGCCCGATCTACTGTATTGTATTTCATATTAATGGCATGTACAGTCACCCAAGTTTTTAAAGGAATATGGAGGTTTTTAAAGCAAGATTGGTAGTAATCAAATTGTGATGCGATAGCATCGGAGAACTAAAATAAAAATACACTCAAGTCAGACTTGCTACACCACATCCAAGCCCAGTTGCACCCTCATGGACAAGCTTATCAGCAAGGGCATGTATAAAAACTGATAATGCGGTGAACGTCATGACCTTTATCAACAGCCATTATGACCTCATAAGGAAACTATTACAGGACAACTTTTTGCCGCAATGAGAAACTAGAACTCAAAAATTGGACTTTTGAATTCAACCCTACATAACATGAGGCTTCGGTACGGCAGGAAGCCGGTATAAATCTTTGTTTTGAGGGACAACATGAGTTTTGAGGTGGAAGTTACGTATTCAATTGCCTTCTTATGTAAAAATAGGAACCAAACCGCCAGGGCTTCAGATAACCCCAGATATTATCCAATTGGTGGATATATTCCTAAGCTATATTTTGAATCTAAAAAATCTTTTTTTATATCCTATCTCCATCGCAGTTCAATATGGTGACCATACCCTGCTTTGAGCTTTCTAAACTACGTCGCCAATTTGGAAGGTTGACGCGTTGATTTTGGAACTAATGAAACCGCGTTTTATCACGTGATACTCACTCTATTCCGTTTTGGGGACACTCGCTGCCCGAATCTCCATAAGAGGATTGCTCGATTGATGGCAAATGTCGATATATCGGTCAGACAAGGGCAAACGTCCTCAGAAGGGATTGAAACAAATTTCAGCTTTGGGGACTGCTGCTGCTGGTTGTTTTTGATTGCTGTTGGGCTCCACCTGAATAAGTTTTCTGTATATATAAAAAAATTGGAAATGTTCTCTCCAAACTCTCCAACCTAGGCACACGATACCTGGATTTTCGCGGAATCAAAACCTTCAAATCATATTGAATGAGCGGCCCGAAGATAATCCAAAGTCGAAAGCAAAATGTTCCGTCGTTTTATGGCACCAGATATTGCTCAATGAGATTCTCATCGAGCTAACACGGCTCTTGTAGATCCTACCTGTATTCCATCTCGTCATAATCACGTGGTCTTGGCTCGTAGGTCTACCCCCGCCAAATTTGCGGGACCAAAAAACTTCCACTCCAAGTCGCAAATCCCCGTCACCCCACCGCCAAAACCAACCACCATTCGCTCCCGTACTTAATTTGAGAGTTGCCTCCTCGTTCAAGTTCCGTCCTTCAGTCAACTTTGTCCGGTTGGTCAATTCTACCTACACGAAAAAATATTGTGGTTTCTAACACAAAGACAGAGGTTTTTCACTACACATCCTACAAAATGTCCACCGAGATTGTTCACCCCCACTATCCAGGGTTCGTCACCGTTACCATTCTAAACGCTGATGCACGCTTCCGAAAGAGACTCTCTGACTTTGGGTGTCTAGATGGCTGGTTCCGTGAGATCAACCCACATGTGGCCCGGTCAGGCTATGACCCTCAAGGTCGAGAAGGTCCTCCACCACGAGAAGTCCCTCTACCAGGACGTATGTTTCCCTCGACCCGTACCGTCTACATTGAAATATGGTGTTGACCCGTAATTAGGTTCCTCATCTTCAAGTCCACCGACTACGGCAATGTTCTCGTCCTCGACAACGTCATCCAGTGCACTGAGAGAGGACGAGTTCTCCTACCAGGAGATGATCACCCACCTCGCCATGAACTCCCACCCCAACCCCAAGAAGGTCCTTGTCATTGGAGGAGGTGACGGAGGAGTTCTCCGTGAGGTTGTCAAGCACGAGTGTGTTGAGGAGGCTATTCTCTGCGACATTGACGAGGCTGTCATCCGTCTCTCCAAGCAGTACCTTCCCCCACATGGCTGCTGGATTCGAGCACCCCAAGACCACCGTCCACGTCGGTGACGGATTCAAGTTCCTCGAGGACTACAAGAAACACCTTCGATGTCATCATCACTGACTCTTCCGACCCCGACGGACCCGCCGAGGCTCTTTTCCAGAAGTCTTACTTCGAGCTTTTGAGCGCTGCCCTCAAGGTATTTTTTACCTGCTCAGTTGCGACCATGATACAGGTGCTGATATATGTTACGTCATAATAGGAGGGTGGTGTCATCACTACTCAAGGTTGTCAGTACCCCCTTTTCCTTATTGTTTTTCATCTTTTTCGGGCCGTATCTCTTTCTTTCAGCGATGGTCGTGTTTCTGGGGGGTGACGTACTCAATATGAGAAGTCTCAGCTTCTTCCGGACTACTGATTATCCTGGATACCCAGACAATAATTTCTGTTTTTTTTTTTCAGTCTCCCCCCTTAACTATTTTAAGTTCGCTTGCTTACCGTAATGTTTGCTCCAGCGTACATGAAATCGACATTATACTCCGCATCCCCCGAAAACCACCTGCTTCAGCGCTGCAATGCTTGAGAGAAACCGCAACTTGCTATCCCACCGCTACCCCTCTTATGGGTAATATCCGCTGACTATATCTTCTAATAACAACAGCCGAGAACCAGTGGCTCCACCTTAAGCTCATCACCGAGCTCAAGAAGTCTTGCCGTGAGGTCTTCCCCACCGTCGAGTACGCCTACACCACCATCCCTACCTACCCCTCCGGACAGATTGGATTCATGGTCTGCTCCAAGGACGCCAACCGCGACGTCTCTAAGCCCCTTCGTTCCCTTCCCGAGGAGGAGGAGAACAAGCGTTTACCGCTACTACAACTCCAAGATCCACGAGGCTTCTTTTCGTCCTCCCCCAACTTCGCCAAGGTTGGCCCTTGCTTAAATGCATAATGGATCTCGTTGGTTATAGAATACGGATTTAAAAAAGTTGTTTTTTATTCTTTGTTTTGAATTGGGATTCCTTTTTTTTGTAGCTTGATAGAGGTTCAATGTGATACTTCATGCTGGATTTGCGGCAGTGGGATGTTTACTGTGTGATATTATAAATCGTGCCGATGTTATTATTACGTTTGATGTACTAATGTAAACCCCTACGTACAACAAAAAGGCAATACAAATACAAAGGAGGGTTTAATACTTGTACCAGAGGAAGTCACATCCCCCAGTTTCTCAGTGAGCTACACAAGTTGATCCATAAGACGCACCTTTGTAGCTTACCTCCCAGTCCTCGGCCGCGTCAGCCATGCTTGGTCTGGCCCATTAATCTCCGTAAAAAGTCAAGAATTACCTTGTAGATACCGATATTTCAACTCCGAATCCTCCCATCCCCTCGTGGTGTTCAGCCATCCCATACTACTCTTATTCTCCCGCGATATCACTCGCATTCAGGTATCTCAACTTAACTTAACAAGACATAGCAGAACATAGCAAGACGCAGCTCAACATACTACATCCCGAATTAATACATAATCGATAATCGAACGAGAAACGGATTCAAGATATTATAAGTTTGATATTATGATTTCGTGATTCATGGGAAGTTGCTATTGATGCAGATAGGTATGTATTGTCTGTGGATGATAGGGACTTCAAACCAAAAGCAGCAGTAGAAAAAAAATGAAGGAGACACAGAAAGCAAAAAAAACTACAGTATCCGGGATTCCCGTCTGGTCACCCACGACAGTACTAGCCGGACGATATCATGCTTAAATAGCGCAGAGCGGACGGGATGCGTTGTATTCATGATTTCTATGACCCGTAGCTGAAAATGTAGTTACCTTAAACTTTATATTGACTAAGTTTTACTGTAATACATTCCGGAGGTTTCTCTCTGAATACAAATACATAGACAGCGTTATAAGGCTGATGCCCGAAGGATTAAGGGCAGTACTATCAAAAATCCCTATTTCTAAAGTGATCCATAGATACAAGAATACAATACAGGTTTATGCATCACCCCCCTTCTATTGCCACAGATTCACCATCCATGCACAGATCCATCATTCGGAACTCCTACTAAAGTTTTAATCAAATCCAGAATTTGGGTTTCATGACATTCTTACCATCTCTGAGAATATTCGCTGACCTTGTGCTAAGTTAATGGACTTTACAAATGGTGCTGGTGGGGAGTATGATCTTGAAATATACATAAAAAGCGAAAGGAGGCAGGATTGTAAATCACATTACGTATTGTCAGCACCATATCACCTGTTATCAATAACGGAAATATCATAATACTCATCAAAGTTTAAACCAGGCTGCGGCCTGAGAGAAACTTTGTATGGTATGACCGGTTATCTCTGTAGACTGTGACGGTTGGTGTTAGATAAATCATGATTGCGCGGGTGACGGCCTGATGAGTTGATGTTGAGTTGAGGAGAGAAGCTGTAGGATAGATTTTCATGCTGGGAATGGTACTTCGTTACTGCGGCATGAGGTTGGGATAGAAGTTCATTGTTGTGTGGAGATGGTTAATTCCTGTGTCCTGGAGATGTTTGGGGTTGTGATCTCAGCTATGAACACTGATTGCTAGGAATATTTGTTGTCTTTTGTGTTCTTTATTCGCTGTATGCACTACGGAATTACGGATTGGGAAAAGAGGAAAAGAATGGTATGTATTTTAAATAGGATAAATTAAAGCATGAGCAGTGTACTCAAGCACTGTTGTAGCTTGTGTTCTCAGTGCTTGATGGGACTCACCGCCTTTTCTGTGCTTTTCATGCGCCCTACATGACTGAGTATTCCCGCAGTAGTTGAGAAATTGGAGAAGTCCGGAAAGGCTTCTAGGGCCCGGCCTTGAATAGAAGAATGTTGATTCTTGTGTTTTTATTTTTCTTGTTTTCTCTTACCTTGATAAATCTAGCTTTAGATTGCTTGAAACTGGATTGACACATTGTTGAGAATGGGCATTTTTATGTTATTTTTGTTGTTGGGGTAGAGGGGGAGGCGGGGGGATGGGTAGGGGATGGTTAAGATATGTTAACCTTTGAAATACTATTGCTTATCACTATGTTCAATACTGAAAGCTCGCTTTCTCCAGAACAGGACTCATTTGTCTACTTCTGGAGGGGTGGGACATTAGGGGGCCTTTCTACGGTTTCCTGTGAAAAGCTCGAAGGAGTTGCGAATACTATATATTTTGTCTTCAAAATCTCATACAGTATTAATTACTGGGGGGGGTTACTAAACTATGAATATTTTACTGAAAAGCTCGGTTCAATAAAACCAGTCACAGTGTGAGCAATTCTAGATAACCAAACATCGAACCCTATCAATAATGATACCTTTCCCAAATTCCTGCCGTGCATTACAACACACATAAGGCTTTCCCATGTTGGAATTCCCATTTTCGGTACTCAGAGTGCAAGCCATATCAGCCGCCAGCGTCCATGTACTCTTATTTACCCGCACCATCTCCCGGGTTCTCAAAACATCACAAAAGTCTAGGCACTCTCAGAAGTCGGGAGAAAATAAGTCTACGGTCCATATCAGTGCATCAAGAATCTCAATGAAAATATAAAAAATCAAGACCTGGATATTTACTGCGCCCACCACTCGGCACTCGCACATTTTACCCAATCCACGGCTCACCGGTTCACCGCAACATTCTCCAACTCCAACTTCAATTCAAACACCAGTACACGTGACATTTCCAAATACTTTTTCCCCACGCATCTTTCATACCTCATATGTCGTCATCTCTGACACAGTAACCCCCCCACCCCCCCACACACACACACACACACACACGGTTATCATATCCCATGACTCCCACGCTCCCACAAACACCTTCCTAAAGTATCATGAAACGCAACTCACAGTTACAGCTTTGTTTCATAGGGCTTCGGCTTGACAACCGAGATATACATAATGATCTACTTAGGGATGAGGTTGCGTAAAGTGTAGTTGCTTAATTCTAGGATTGTGATTCATACGATACCGCGGACCGGTGTAGGAGAAATTTTGGTAAGCGAGAGCGAGAACGGAGGTTTTTTTCCTTCTTTTTAGATAAGGTGATTGCGGAGGTATGTTTGTATTATCTTGGATTATTGGCGTTGATGGTTTTTAGCTATGAGATAATAGTATAACTACTGATAGTTTGGAGGGGGTTGAGGATGGTTGAGGCTATGGGATACGTATAATAACAAGATTTGGAATCATAAAACCTGAAAGATTTCGTCTAGACAACTCTTTGTTGAAGTTACAAAGAATAGATACGTATCATGATATCCATTTATAAAGTTGATGATAGTTAATTATCCCGTATTCGTGATTTACCGTTCATTTGACCAAGTCCAACCCGCGGTTCTACGGATCAACTTTACCTCACGCCCAGGCAAATTACATAGTCAACATAACAATCGCATACAGGCAACCCCCACTCTTCTCAATCCATTCCAACTGCCGATCGAAATTTATATCTACCCGATACAAGTAACCATATCATACGTCATACATCATGAATCACGATCTCCCAACACTCCCCCAGTTCCCCTGTACATTACGTCGCAACTTTTCAACCCCCCACGCAGCCAACTCCCAATATTCCCCGGGGTATCTAGCTGGTTATAACCAAGACAGTCCAATGATTCAGACAGGAATTCAACATGGAAACCTACTGGACGACGGTGCCGCCTATGCCTTTGGGATCCGAAACAAATCCAAACAAAACCATCTTCACCATCACAATACAAGGAATACTACCCAAACGCAACTCCCCGCCATTACCTACCTCCAATGTGTATGATATCAACTCCACTACTTCAAATGATTCCGCTTCTGATGATACCGCCTCCAACGACGCCGCCTCCTACATATCCCATCACGGTCTCCGCCGTCATCTCACCAACCTGCGTACCATCCCCACCCACATCTATCTGTTCCTGTCACAAAACCACCAAAAATTAATACGATGGTATAAACAACACCGAATAAATAAGAAACGGAAATCATATATCCCGCCCCCGAGTTTTCTTCAGCGGCTTGGATGGGTTAGAAATGATTCTGTGTGCCTTTGTTGGAGGGGTAAAGAACGGGTGAGGGAGCTTTTGGGGGCATGGTTGGAGAGGGTAAGAAAGTTGCGGGATCGAGGGAAAGGGGGGATAAGGATACGGAGGGATAAGTTGAGGGAAATAGTTATCGCGGGGGTTATTGAGTTGCTGTTGGCGGTGAATAGATTGGTGAAAGTGGGAAAGAAATTACGGCGTGTAGCGAAACGGATAAAGTTCAGAATAATCGGATTAATCATCACTGTTCTTCTCGTCATCAACACCGGTATACAAATTACCAAACCGGTATTACTCGCCACCGGTATCTGGATTAAATTCACCACCATCCGCTCCGTCATCTCGACTTTACTTCTAATTAATCACACCATGGAATTAATCACCCATAAATCAATCTCCATAAACAATACCTGCACTACCCTAAACGAAAAAATCTATACCTTCGGCCGTCCTTATATCCTCGCTGGTATAATCTACCTCTTAACAACCATTCAGGCTGTGATTAAACTTCTCCAGCAACTCGTACGGCTAGATAAACTGAAGAAACAACAAATTCCTTCCTCTTTACAAACCATGGAATCCCCCACTCCCATGGTATCCTGCACCTCTATCGGGACAACATCACCTTACTCATCAATCTCAACCCTCTTCACATCAACAGCAAATCTCTTGATCTCAAGTGCATCTTCAATCAAGGAAGTGATAATAAAACCGAGGATGTTACTGCCAACGTATAATGATACGGAATCTAGAGGGGGAAAAAATACTAATAGTATGTATGATATGTGGATGGTTTTTATTACTAGTCGGAGGATGGAGAGGGTAGTTGCTGTTGGGGAAGGGGAGAGGGATAGACGGGGTTTGAGTATGGTTGTATGAGATCTGCAGTGTGAGGTTGCGTGGGAATGGTATGAATTGTGGGTCGTTTTTAGGAGGGGATTTGTGGGTGATTTTTGGGGGAGTTTGGAGTCTGGTTTTGTTGATTTTTTGCTGGGTTTTGTCATGTTTGTGCTTTACAATTTGTACATAATTATTTTTATTATCAATACTGATGGTATGTAGCTAATTAATCCTTTCAAACTTCCCTCGCTTATGAAGTTACAATCCATCTAACCCGAATCCCCCACAACAAAAATCAGAGCTAAACAAACCTCCCCCATAAACCCAAATTTCAAACTCCAAACCCCGAAATTAAATCCCGAGCTCAATTCCCGATACCGATACCAACCAACTTCCAAGAAAAAAAATTTCTGGAACACAGATCCGAAACATCAACTCGGGACGGATAGTGTAGGCAGCTAGGTAGTAGGTAGGTATCTGTAAGTAGGGTACCATATATATGTTACACGGCAAGCGGGCCGAATCTCATGGGTGCACCAAGCTATCTATCCACCCGAGAAGCACAGGATATATGAAACTCGGCCGAAGTCGATACGAATACGGGATAAATAGCAGTACGAGTTAGATATGAGTTAGATACAGATGACGACGACACGGAGGAGCTTTCTGGAAGTTCTTTTTTTTTCTTTTTTGTGGGTACACATATGTGCTTTACTTTACGTGGTACGATTACGTACTTGGTATGTAACTTTACTTGGTATGCAACTTGGCAAATATGCAACTTCCAACATCACCTCTCGCGCGCGGCTGTTTGAGATTTGTTGATTTTATGTGTTTGAACCTGTTTGTGTGTTTTATCTAAATAATTATAATCTCCAGTTCTGTGTAACAACCTGTAATGGAAAAGATCTGCGAACCAGGATATGATGGCCAATGGTGGTTTTGTACCGCGAACGAAAACCTGGCACTAGAAGCACCTCTGATGCATCTCTGATGCATCTCGGCAACCTTCGCAATCACACCAGGTTACCCGGATCGCGCAGTAACCAATAGGGATTGCAACGAAGCGAGGTGGGAACTGAGCAGTGGCCGAAAACCGGTTTTTGAGGTCGATGGCATTCCAAATGTTTCTTGCACTTACAGACGTCGCAATTCTGCTTGGGAAAGTAGCAGGGCGCTCGCATTGCAGTTGGCATCTATAAAATAAGACGATTCCACCGTCCATTTTGAATCCTGTAGCCACTGCTTGATGCGACTGCCGTATAAAAAAAAGGTGGGTTTTTACCTATGGTAACATGCTTTCCCCAATGCTTCTTCTTGAAAACAATGAACTGACGAGCAGTAGCATGTGAAACAGAACAGTAACAGGTAAAAGGTGAGTTACACCCGTATTAACATACTTTTCCCGCTGCTTTTTCTGAACTACAACGAAACTTATCTAACATTTCAGGCCAGAAACATTGCCGATGGGGGCTGGAGGGAAGCTCTTGAGGAAACATTCTCAGTAGGTTTGTATATTTTCTTAGTCTTGCGCTCTTTTCTTTCTCTTTTTTCTTTCTCTTTTTCTTTTTTTTTCTTTCTCTTTTTCTGTCTTTTTTCTTTTTTTTTTCTGTCTCTTTTTTCTTTCTCTTTTTTCTTTCGCTTTTTTTTCGCTTTTTCTTTCGCTTTTTTCTTTCGCTTTTTTCTTTCGCTTTTTTCTTTCGCTTTTTTCTTTCGCTTTTCTCTTTCACTTTCTCTTTCACTTTTTTCTTTCGCTTTTTGCTTTTCTTTTTCTTTCTCTTTTTTCGTCATACCGCAAATGTACATATATTGAAATAAATCAATTTTTGAAATCATATAAAAAATATCGGGCACATGTTTTCAGATATATCTTGAGGAAATGTCACCTTGAACGTGTATCGAACGTTCTTTTGATATGATCCAGTAAACATTGAAAACAACTGCAGTGACTCAGTTAGAGATATGGAGTTTAAGATTCTTTATGTGTTGTACTTATACTTATGGAGAACTTACAAGCGGAACATTCTTTCTTTTTTATTTTCATTCTTATTTTCATTGTCATTGTCAGGGGCAGGCCGGCGGAGCGGAGGGAGGCGGAGGGCGGAGGCGGAGGGGAGGCGGAGGGGGGAGGCGGAGGGCGGAGGCGAGGGCGGAGGCGGAGGGCGGAGGCGGAGGGCGGAGGCGGAGGGCGGAGGCGGAGGCGGAGCGGAGGGCGGAGGCGGAGGGCGGAGGCGGAGGGCGGAGGCGGAGGCGGAGGCGGAGGGCGAGGCGGACGCGGAGGCGGACGGCGGAGGCGGAGGCGGAGGCGGAGGCGGAGGCGGAGGGCGGAGGGAGCTTATTCTTATCTTATTCTTATTCTTTTTTATTCTTCTTATTCTTATTTCTTATTCTTATTTCTTATTCTTATTTCTTATTCTTATTTCTTATTCTTATTTCTTATTTTATTTCTTATTCTTATTTCTTATTCTTATTTCTTATTCTTATTTCTTATTCTTATTTTTATTCTTATTTTTTATTCTTATTTTTTATTCTTATTTTGCATTTTCATTCTTATTTTCATTCTTATTTTCATTCTTATTTTCATTCTTATTTTCATTCTTATTTTCATTCTTATTTTCATTCATATTTTCATTCTTATTTTCATTCTTATTTTCATCTGGCCACGACCACGAAGAGCTCTTTTGCTTCAGGAAGCCAAGCTTATTGCTTGGGAACAATTCCCTGTGGCTGATTAATCTGCGATTCAATGTTTAGATCAATTGCTACAAGTGTTAATGGTGAAGGCGACCGATTTTTGATGGGGGCATTCTCAACACTCGGGGATTTCACCAGGTAACTCCCATGCTTGAAGGGTCAGTCTGTGGGTGAAGTTCTACATTTTGAATGCTACGGTCGTTAGCCCCAGTTCAGGCTGCCGCTAATCCTGTATACTCAGGTCAGATTGATTGCATCGGAGACGGCTGCGAACACAAGGTTTCACTCTAAATTCTACAGCATTAAGTCGAATCTTTGGAAAATATCTCTTCCTGTCGGACGTATTGTCAAGTTTAAATTTGCCTGCTTAATGATCGTTTTTGAGCACACTCGAGAGATTCTTAGATAAATTCAAGGATATTTCCGTACAAGCATTCTGGAGGCAAGGGTTTGTTTTGAAAGACCACAGAAAAATCAAAATGAGAAAAAATTGCTCAAGTTGGCTAGAAATATACATTTTCTTATGAATGCATCAATGAAGACAAACATAATACGTAGCACCGTGATCCGATGCCCTCATGGAGTACTGAAGTTCTCTATGAGAACCCTGCATACTAGATAATATTTTTCGCCTCAACGTCGGAACTACCTGTAGCCTCTATCGGAGTCCTTCTCTGTTAAGAAGACACCGTTCGACATGTGAACTCATGAACTGACCTACACACCCGTGCCTAAGGATGGCGGCGCGTCAGCGCCGCCATCCTTAGGCACGAGTAAGAGACTATTCCTGATCATGGATGAAATAGAAATTTTAAAAAGCGATTCATTACGAGCAGAAACATTATTTAGCCTACCCAGAATAAATTTTGCCTTTCAACCACCGTTCGCTCTATAAATTGTCGAGTCAATTTCGATTCCCATTCACACGGCCAATTTCACAACTTTTAACAGCCGTGAAGAACTGACGTTGGATTGCATCACCATTCATCATCTCAAAATTACACAAGTATTTCTCGTGTCTGACGGATGCAACATGCACGGTTGGTAGTTTTAGAGGACAATGCTGATTTTACCACTGGAAATATTGGTTATCAAAGACCGCTTCTGCTTAGCGAATGAATTTTTATTCTATAGATTATATATCTAAATCCCAGGTTACTTCAAGCTGCCATAACTTCCCTCTGCAGCGCCATACTTAATCATTTTTTTTTGTCATTTCACTAGGAACATTTGACAGGCTCTTCTGTGCATGCGATGCGCCTGCATTATAAAGGTTTGTAACAGAAACGGGTTCGGTACTAATCAGCACTTTACACCTAGTCCAAGCGACAACAATGGCGACAGATTGTAACTGTGGAGGCCGGCCGAAGGCCGGCCACAAAGCACACAATCTCTTGTATATATATAATCTTCAATGGGTTGGATTGGGTTATCATGGCTAAAAAAACAACAAAACTTATACCTAAGGTCTTGTGACGGTCATCTGAAGAGACAAAAACAAAAAGAAATAAAACACTCCGCCATACAGTCTGTGTAACTTTTTATTTCTCGCTTGGCGTTGGAACTACAGAAGACGAACAAACAAACATTCCAACCCCGCAACCCGCGGTTCAAAATCTTTCATTAACATGATATATACACGAACACAAATAGATAAATAACATCAAATGTTTATGCATAATTACAAAAACAGAAATATGCTCATGGGAATACGCACATGACAATACAATGTATACGATCAATATGATACCCAAACTCTTCTGCTATGTACCACTACATATCATCATAAATTCCTTAGAACTCAAAATTTACCAGGTAGATATTGATAAAGAATTCGACCTGCAGATGTAACTCCGTAACCCCGTATTGATACTGTGGTATAATAAGCTTATGCTTAGATACATGAAATACGAATGTCGTGATAATAAGGCCAGGGGATTGTAATACGGCTTGAGAGCTGTATACGTATCACAAGTTGAAACCTGAAACATGACGGCCGAGTAGTTTCAGCTTTCTGATTTCCAGAGATCTTTGAGGATAGTAGAGGGGGGGGGGACTCGGTGCCCAATAGCGGCTTAAAGCTATACTTAAAGTGAACTGGGAATTGGTTTATGTTGATTCTGTATGACAATTGCCAATGAGCTATAACACTCGAGATACATACAGTGGAGAGGATTTTGTAGTAATGTTTTGTATTGGCTAGCGGGACCACTCCTACATGAAAGCGCCTCGCTAGCTCAATCGGTTAGAGCGTCAGACTCTTAATCTGAAGGTTGCGGGTTCGACCCCCGCGTGGGGCTTTCATGTTTTTATTTTTATTGGTTCCGTTAATTCCTTACTTGAGTTCGAATAGCTTTTCTCTTCGTCTTTCCG